>VZRZ01004655.1:945657-1024866 GCA_013398175.1 Climacteris rufus
TTGGGAGATATTTGAAAAAATGGGGGGGGGGGGGGTATGGGAATTTTTTTTTTAATAAAGACATCAAGACAGAGGGGACATTCATAAAGATATCACAAGCGAATCTGAAATAGGACAAATTATCATGCTATAATTAAGCCTAATGGACCTTCCTGAGGAGGTTTGATAAAATGACTTGCTAATATTCACACTTTTTTTTTTTTATTTAGTCAGTAAATTATGCATAAAGGACAAAACTGAAATAATCACCCAGACATTCATGTCGCTTGTGTCTGACTAATTCTCATCCATCGTCTTTCAAAGTTTTAAAATGGGAGATGAGTAGTAGGGCCACAGTCTGTGCTGATAAAGTGTGGAAAAATGACTGTTTCCTTAGTTTAAGCTGCATGTGCTCTCTTTGAATATGAAAGATTGCCTACAGTCATAGCTGAGCTTTTACATTGAATCAGGCGTAGTACAAAAATGTCCTCTGGAATAGTCAAAAGAGAAAAAAAATATACTGACTTCATGTCATCTGTTAAGTCAAAGTGTGTAATCAAGTTTCAAGGAAAGGAAGAAATAAACCTGTTCTAGTGGAAGGTGTCCCTGCCCATGGCAGGAGGTTGTAGAGGTTGTTGTTCCAACCCAAACCATTCTGGGATTCTATGAAAACACTGGAATGCCTTTTTATAAAGAAGGTGGTGGAAACAAATTATTTATCTTAAAATATTTTTTCTCTAAACTGTATATATAAAAAAATTAATCCTGGCAAAGGACCATGCTTATCAAAATGGGAAATGCTTTTTCCCTGATGGGTCTGAATTTTAATTTGAAGAGGTTACTGAATGTTGTTTTCAGTTACATGGAGATAATTGGATGGAATAAAGGTGTGCTGTTCTTATGCAAATGTGTTTGCCCGACATGTAGAAAACAGCAAATGACTCATGAATTATTGCAAAATAATTACACAGGACTCTATTCTGCAAATAAAACAAAAAATGCAATAATGCCAGTCACAGTAAAGGGGGAATAAAAAACAAATCCACAACCCCAAGCAATTATGGGATTCCTCTCTATTCAGCCTAATTTCCACTCAAAGGACAAAAGTACTTTCTTTTTCTGGTCTCAGAACTGGATCTCTGGGATTTCATTCCTTGATAGGATTTTGATTGATTTTATTTTACTAGTTTTATCTTATTTAATAATGTTTGTATTAATCAGATACCTCTGAGCACTTAGTCATTTTTAATTTCTAGATCTTTGTGTTTAATACTATAGTTGCTGTCAAAATTTAATATCAATAAGAATCACAAGAAATGTAAGTCATTGATCAGATTCAGCAAACTACAGCAATGACAGGGAATTAAAAACTTGATTCAGAAATTGTTGTCTGTAACAGAGACACCTATTGACTTCAGTGAGTTTTGGGGTAGGCCTCAAATGGAAACAAAACCTATCTATGTTTGCCAGGCAGGTCAGTGGATGACCTGGAGTATGACAGCCATTAATCCACTGTAATAACTGGGTGTCCTTGATGAAAAATGGTGACCTTTAAGATAAATAGTGGGATGCTGTGCTGTGTTCACATGGTGTAAAGCTGGAAATCTCCAGGCTGGATGAGAAGAATACGGTTATAATACTAAATAATCCTTCAAGAACCCTTTTCATCCACGTCCTGATCAGAAATTACAGGGGTTTTAGCTGGCATCGTCTCAGTGGTCCCAGGAGATAAATGTTGGAGGCTCCCAAACCTCCCTCACAGGCTGCACTCAGGAGAGGACAGAGGTGATGATAACACTAAAGCTCCATGATCCCCTTCCTGGGAACCATGGGATCTGAACATCCTTGAACAAATACTCTTAATTCAAGAGTCATCTGTTTGGAGAGTTTAAAAGTCTCCTTTCCTTAACTTCAGCAGGGATGTCACCAGGTAGCAAAATAAAAAATCCGGTAATTAACTTGAGTGGGAAGGAGATTGTATAGAAAATACTGCACTGGCAACTGCGTGGTTCTTTTACCTAGAAGGAGATGGTCAGGGGAACATGGTTTTCAGCCCTTCCTCTAAGGATTTTTTAATATAATTTACATTAAGTGCTCATTATTAAAAATAGAGGACTATATCTTTATTAGGTATGTGCTGGACATACTTTGATAATGGGATCAGGACATCCATGCTGGAGTTGTAAATCAAATAAACAAGCCTTTGGAAACAAAAACTAGTTTTGCTTTCCAAGTGCTGATCCAAGGGTTGCTTAGAAATAAGCCCTCGTTTACTGGTTAAACCTGTGGGTTATTAAAATTTGTAATTTGGAGAAGTGAAACTTAAGTTACCTTGCAGTGTCACTAGTTTATAATGAGGTGCCTCTATTAGTGATGGCCATGGTGTCTGTGAACATAACTTGCTTTCCTTGTTGCTTCACATCTCCTGGAAAAAATAAAGATCCTTAAACCATCCTCTCTGGTGTCTGCCAGATGAGGTGCAGAAGGTCACTGCTCTTCTGACCTGCAGAAAAGCACATATGTTACTGAGATCCCAGCAGGGAACAGAGGCAAGGTCTTGGATCTGCTGTTCAGCTGTGGAAGAGCTGAGGATCAGCTCTCTGGGGAATAAGGAGCCTGGTCACACCTTCTTCAAGGCTTTCAGTGGGGTGGCAGCCCTTTGGGAGATGCCAGTGGGGTGTACTGGTCCCAGCCAGCTTGGTCACTTGGGCATCACACCCAACTACTAGTCTGGGTGTAGTAAACCTAGAAACCGCCAAGAAACCTTGAAAAACCTCTGAGAATCAAGGTGTTGAAGTATGTTCTTCTCTTTTTCCACATTCATTTTTGCCATTTTATTTTCCTTTTTACCATCTAAAGGATGATTAGGGCAAACAAGTGGGAATGATAAATTTGGCAACAATGAGGAGGTGTGAACAACCTGTGTGGAGACAGCATAAAAATAGGATGTCTCCAATAGCTCCCAGGGGAGGCTGAACATTAGCAAATGAAAACTGTTGTTTTAAAGAACTCAGTTGGGTTTTTTTTTTTTTAAACTCTATATGCTGGTAGGAGGGGAAAAAATGTTACTGTGTAAGATATCAGGTCTGGAGGGGAAAAATAATATGTTCTCATCATAAACCAAATGATAACAGATTAAAGCAGGTAAGTAGCATCATGCTGGCCATTTGGCCACAGTGTAAAGAGGTTTGGATTAATTTGTACTAAGGAGACTGTACTGTTTAGGGGTTTATATTTAAATACCAACCGTTGTCCTTCCCATATGTGTTGACAAAGCTCTTCTCAATAATCATCTGTTGTTCTATCCACAGCTTGTTTCTGGATAACTATATGTAGGATATTTTGGCTTTAAGAACTGAGAGCGTATGGAAGATATGTCCTTAAAGAATTTTCTTTCTCAGAGAGAAAGAGTGATAATCTCTAGTGGCTCTATGCTGCGTGTTATGTGCCAAACTGCCCTATTTCAGCCTATCCCCTCAAGTGTTGCTTTGCACCAAGACTCTTGGAGATGTTAAAAAGGTAGAGAATATTGTGTGGTGTGACTGCACATTTCCCTGAACTGAGGTATCCATCTACTGAGGAGACCTCACTGAGCCTCTGGAATGCCTGCTCCCACAAAACACAGCAGGCAGCACCAGTGAAGCCTTGCCCTAAAGTGCAGAGAACATGCTGTAAATTTTCTTTGCCAGTTGAAAAGCCAAGTGCACAAGTGCTATCTGGAACACAGCGGTGTCTCTGAGCACTGCAGTTGCAGGACTCTTTCTGTATCAAGATCAGTGAGGTTCTAAATTTTGCAGTGAGTTTTGGATGTTCTCTTAGTATCTGTGATCTGTTGCATTTCTGGTTTCTCTTGGGCTTCTCTCCTTGCCCAGGAGAAACAGAGCTAAACCAGCAGGATATTTGGTGTAGCTAAAAGGAAATATTAATTCAAGGTCCTGGTCCTGAAAGCTATGTTTATCTGACGCCTGCACCCTGCCTGCTTTGCCCTTATACACGAGCACAGTCGGATACAAACACCCCCTCCAATTTTTGAGGCAAAAAACGCTGCAAGAGACTGAACGTTACACAGCCTGGGAACAACTTCAGTGTATCTGTGCACCTGCTATTCTTAGGAGCTCAGACTGCAGAAACAATAATGTTGCCTCTGGCTTTGACATCTCCAAACTGTGAGTGACACTGCAGCATTTGGAACTGCTGTCAGTCTGGCAGGAGAGCTTAGAAGAGGCTGATAAAGCTTAAAAAGGGAAGAGCATTATATCTATAGAAAGGAAAGAAAAAAGCCTTTGAGGGTCACAGCAATATGTTGCCTTGGAAATATTTGATCAGGTTTACCATTCTATTCAGAGACTTCACTTTTTAAAAGCTTTGTTTCACCTAAGTTTGGGTCTTGAATGATGTAGCTTTAGTGGCTGCTTATCAGCCACTTGTGAATATGCAAACTGCAGAAGCTAAACTAGCATTTCTGATTTTCAGGTGAAATTGAATGACCTGAAAATGGATCCATCTTCTCATGTGCTTCCAGCAAGAATTTTGGAACAAACTGCCCTGCAGCTCGGATGCAGTCCCACAGACAAAAAACTCGCTTTTCACTTAGATGAAAAAGATGAGTTAAAGCATCTTCGTGAATGTTTCTATATCCCAAAAGTCAAGGATCTGCCTCCAAGTGAGAATTTTAATTGCTGTGAGAGAGTGGGAGGGGGAAAGGGCTTCACATTTTCTTCATGTGTTTATCACAAATCTTTGGAAATCATCATCACTTATGAGATAATTGAGCAATTGTAGTCATATCTGAGCACAGAATGTCCCTGCTATTGCTAAATCAATCCATCAGCTTATTCTAGCACCAAAAGCTTTATGTTCTCGTTCCCATCCTGAATAAAATGTGAGGCTACAGTACTTACATGGTGCTTATGCTGTCAGTCAGCAGCTTTGAACAATATAGTGACTGATTGAAAATTATAGGCAGAAGCATTTCTGTGTAATGGCTTGAAACGGCAGCGTCGCTTGGGATAGCTCAGAGCAGTTGCTTCCTTGGTGTAACACAGTTTGGTGTTATCTACCTAGTTACAATTAGTTAATGAAAGAGACTGTACATGTATTATGTGAACATTTACATCTCATTGCTGGTAGTAGAGATATTTTCTTCCTGAGGCCGAATGGAACGCCCTACCTCAGAACAAATAATTGATCTGAGCAAATAATTAATAATGAAATCTTTTATTTGAAGATATTTCCCACTTTCCTCATGAATTGCCTAAAAATAAATAGCTGCACATGGCTTCAGTGTAGCTGTGTGAAATGGTTCTGAATGTTTTTCCACTTCTTTCCTGTTCCTTAGTTTGTTTTGAGGAACCTGTGGCATCCCTGGTTACGAAGAGGGTCTGGTGTGGAGGCAGGAGGGGTGGAGAGGGGCACTGACAGGCTGAGAGGGAAGCATTTCCTTCAGGTTACCACTCCCAGCCCATCAAATAGTAAAAAACTTCTCCATGTGGTTTTTGTACCAGCAATTGGTGCTGAGTTTAGCAAAAATCACACAGGGAAACCTGGTGGGAGCACCTACTTATGGAGACAGTAACGTCCTGGTTTCTCCTGCTTCCAAAATACTGTCTGTGTTTATTTTGATCTCAGATACTTGGGGAGCAAAAGTTGTGCTGGCTCTGCAGGCCTTGGTTCTTGCACACTGGACACTGAAGAAATGGCATTTTATTGCCTTAGAGGGTGAACACATATAGGTATAATCACTCTCTTCCTTTCCTGCCTTGGCAACACCCATCTATTGAAAATCAAAGGAAAAAATATTATAGAACTTTCTTGCATTTTTTTTTTATTTTCCAATAAATGCAGATAGAATTTTCTGCATTTTTCTTTTTTCTTCAAAAGAACAGTATTGATGGTAAATGAGAAATTATAGGTGCATTCACCAATTTTTCACCCTGGTCACTTCAGAGAATCTCCTAAACCCCTTCTGTTTGTCTGGGTATTACTATTCCGTACTGAAAACTCCTACAGCTGCCACCAGGGTACTGCAAAATGTGACAGTTTTGGTTTCTTCCCTTCCAACCTCTTTACTGTTTGTTTTTCAATTGCCATAATATATAGACCCAAAGACTGCTGATGTGGGGTTTTTCTCCTGTCGTTACAATAATATTTAGTCCTGAGACTGTGGATGATGTATATGTTTTAGTGAAGATAAACAACGTACAAAGTAGTACCAGTTGAAAAGCACAGAGAACCCATCATTCCTGTGCTCCCAAATTGAGGGTTTTTTCTCTCCCCTTTTTTTCCTTTCTCTCTTTTCTGTGCTTCAGCTGTCGTCAGGAACAGCTTCCCTGCTGAAAAACAGCAGGGGTGTAAATATATATATATATTTACATTGTGTGTCTATACCATAGAGACAGATCTGCCATGACATTTATCTGCGCCCAGGAGCGGATGCTAGATAACGTGTTCCTGAAGATAAATGTCATTACAGATATTAGCCATCAAATATTCTTTATATATTTACATAAAACATTACAATGAAGCTTTAAAATGAAACCTTACAAGATGCAGATGAGAACCTCCATAGGAGACAACTGTAAGATGACGTACAGAAAAATATTTAGGAAGTCATTATAATAGTTTAATTTAGTTATCAAGTTATAAACTGTCAGAGCTGTTTGTTTGTTGTATCAATCAAGTGGGAATCAGTAGCAGCCTGACTCCCTGCAAATCTCTGAGGTTTTATGTGCAAGCATGAGGGACGAGGCTCAGGTGAGCAAACAGGAAAAGATGACAGCAGAAGATTTAGAGAAATGTTTGGATCTCCTCGCTGACAACAAAGTCTCTTTAACGCTCTTTTCCAGCACCACGGGGAGGAGGCAGGAAGAACTGGATGTAGTTGGGCATCAAATCACCCATCTGATTAAGCCTCTGCCTTGTGCTTTGTCACCTTGGAAAGGAATAGGGCATCATTTGGGTTTCCTGGGAATAAAAAGATGCCCCAGAGTGAAAGCGTTGAGCTGTATTTTCCAGAAGAAATGCTTAAAAGTAGTGGTTAATAGTAAAAATCCATCTCTTTGGAGGGCTTGTCAGGGGGGACAGGCAGGTGTGAAAGAGATGATCTTTTATCCTTCAACTAAGGAAAGAGCTCAAATATGTATAAGCAGGTTTAGTCCTTCCTTTCTGTTAAAAAGACCATTACAGTTTTCCCTTTTGTTTAGACTGAATATTTCTGACTATAAATTTGCTTTCTCTTTTAGGTTTAAAATAGAAATGCATCTTTAATATAGATGAATGGGTGTAATTGGTATGCAAAATAATGTATGTGGTTAGATTAGACCAGTTTGCATGAATCTGAGTAGGTGTGTGAATATATAATATATTTAATTAATCTTAATTTTTTTTTTGTTTTATTCAGGCTACTCTAAGGACACATTTCAATGATTATTTTTTGTTTGCTTTGCCTTTATTTCCTCAGTTTTGCTTATTTCCCTTTAGAATATTTCAATTTATATTGCATATGAACCGTAGCTCCTCCAGAAATAAAAAGGGCCAATACTGCTAGAAATAAATATAATTTGGGGAAAGACAAGTGCTAGGCTTAATAAAACTGTGTAAAGAATATCACAGTGACTGCAGAATTGTTGGAGCACGAGGGTGTGCTGGTCAGAAGTTGTGAAATGACAAAAATGCAGCAATGGTCCAAAATGAGTCTTTTAGTGATGTCAGAGAGGAGGAAGTAAAAAAGCTTTTTGTCAAAAGGAAAAAAGTTCATCTGATTCAGAGTTGATAACACACCAAAAAAAAGAATATCCAAAGAAACAGGTGTAAAACCAGAAAAAATACACTTTATCAAAAAGGTAATGCCCTCTCTCCAATAGTGAACAAGAGGTGTTTTTATTTAGAAAGGTCTGTGGCATAAGAAAAGCTGGCTTGCTTATAATTCCTTACCTGTTTTACTGCTTGATGAGTATTAGTGAGATTGAACTCCAAATTCTTGAGCAAAGATCCTTCTCTCTAATCCCAAAGGGACAGTATTATTATGTTTCTCAGTAGGAAAAGAACTGTTAATAGAATCAATTTGGGACTATGGATAATATTTATGCCTCTCTGTTTTCATTCATATTACAATGCAGATGAAAAACAGACATAGTATCTGCAAAACAGATTAGGCTGAGTTTGCTCTCTGATTTATATTTTTTTAAAGCTTCTAAAGCTTTAATTAAAAAATTACCCGAGTTGTCTATACTCCTGAAAAATGTATTTCTGGTGAAGTTGAATGAAATTGGTAATTGTTAGTGCACAAGGTAGTAAGAAACTTTTTCCAGACTGTTTTTCTACAGTCCTTACAAAATTTTCACAGACTGAATTGCAATCTTAGAATTCATTTTTTAGCATGTATCTTAACATATTCATTCACTTGATCTTTATTCTGAGGCATATCGATTATATTTACCAAAATTATATGTACTATTATCTTTTGGGATATAGTGAGTGTAGGTATAGATGAATGCAAATTACCACTTCCAGAAGGTCACTATCACTTGTCCCTCCAAGAATCTGTAACGTGAGAAGTAACAGAAGGAGGCTGTGTTTGGATTGATAGATGATGACACAGGGTAATTAGATTGTTCAGAACCTCAGTAGAGCTATTATTTATAAATTTCTACCGCCTTGCTTTTCTCCTAATCATTGAAAGGATTTGTCAACATAGATTTCCTCCTCCTCCTCAGACGATGACATGAAGTGCAGCCCACAGTATATGCTGACAAGAAATTTTGAGACTGCCTTAAAAATATTCTGTGCAATGACTATATTTTTCTAAATAGAGATTTAATTGTGCAGGGAGAACTTACATGAAAGACACAGATTTACCTAGTCTTAACTTTTATTAAATGCATGATTCAAGTAGCTTCACGACTCAGAGTAGGCATATATTGATGGTGGAGGAAAAGTAGATAGTCTGGTTGGGAAAATTCACCCTGTTTACTCACTGTTGCTTACAGACCTGATAAAATTGGTGCCAGTGGCTGCTTCTCACACAGCCCTTTAGAGCTGCAGATTTAGTGATGCCTGAACTTGCCTTAGCTCCAAAAATTGTAGGAGGATGAGGTGAATAATTGCTTGCAAATTGCCTGATGTCTTCTCTCCATCCTTTGCAGGGTCACCTGAGTGATAATCTGGGAGGGAGGTCAGGATATGGCAGCTCCATTCTCATGTGGGGACCACAAAATCTCAGGGGATGGGGAATGGACAGAGCTCTGGAGGTGGCATTTGTGTTTGGGGAGATGTCCACAAGTGCTGACCCTCCTGTGCTCACTCCCACGTGCATTTTGTTTCTGTGGTTTCCCTCCACAGCTGATCTGAGCCTGGTGAATGGAGAGGAGAGCTGTGTATACTTTATTGGAAATTCTCTTGGGCTCCAGCCAAGAAAAGTTAAAACTTACTTGGATGAAGAACTGGACAAGTGGGCTCGAATGTGAGTACCCTGCAGGGTGTGCCAGATGCTACCCTGTGCTTCAGACGAGCACTTTATTTTGGGATCTTCCTTGGAAATGCTGGAGCAGCAGAAGAGAGTTTTAAAACCACGACAGCCCAGGAATGAAACCTGTTCAGTGTTTCCCTAGCACTATTTATATCCCTTTTAAAAGCATGGGCAGTAAAACGGGCAAATAGACCCTTCCAGCTGTGAAAGGCTGTGCTGTGCATGGTGGCTCTGCTTTGGCTCATCTGGAGGACCTGTGCAGTTTAACCATCCCCATCCAGCAGCGTTTATAAACAGTGTTTATACACAAGGCACACAAATACATTTGGTTGCTGCTGCTTGCTGGTAAATGTGGTTGGGTTCCAGGCCCTGTGATTTTCTAATTAGTGTTCTTAACTCTGTGTGATTCACCCTGCAGGCCTTGCAACAGGCAGTTCCCCTTGAAATAGCACTGAATGCAGGTGATGCTGCTGCCAATGCTGGCAGGTTTTTGGCTCCTTTTAAACCAGGTCTCTGCCTGACAAGTTCATCTTATTTAGAAAGAAACATTCCCGTCTTCTCTCAGTATCATCTCAGCAAGGAGCTGGGTGTGGATTGCAACAAGCTTGGCTGAATGAATCTGGTGTAAGAGAGGCAGGACAGAAGGACATGTTACAGAAAAGGGACATTGCCATCAAAACAGATGGAGAACTTTTTAATATACATGGGGAAAAGAAAGCTTTTTTTACTCTTTATTTAGTTTTTTTTAATATTATGTTCTGTTTCCATTGGGAATCTGTGCTTTGAAGTATCCAGCACCTGCCTGAGCAGCTGGAGCAAGGATGAGCAACAAAAATGATGAGTAAAAAACAGAGAAGTGAAGATGGAAAAGGAAAATAACACCCAGATGAGTGAGTGAGCTGGGAGAGAGATGAAGTCTTTTATAGGGTATGGGATATGAGTGGAACAGATGTGATTTCATGGTGAGAGAGCAGAGGAAATATGGAGAGGCAGAAGAGGAAAAATGAATTCTGCTAAGTGGGCAGCCTTTTTTCAGTAGGAGCAGTCTGCATGGAGGCTTCACAATGCAAATGTGACAACTCTGTAGTTGCTCTTCCACTTGTCAATATATGAATGCTGGGAGCTTATAAATCTTGTTTACTGTTTCCTATTTATCACTTGTAGCCTTATAAGTAAAAAGGTTGAGAATGAATGGGAATGAGTGGGAATTTTGGGAAGAGCTGGTTCCTTCAGCCAGCACAGCAATGCAGCTTCCCAGTTGTTTGAAACAATTGCAGCCCTTTCCATTTCTGTACTGTTATCCTACTTTATCAGGGAAACAGCTGAACTCCCTCAAAAGGTAGAAGTCAGATAACATTCTTAGAGTGATTCACTAGGACTGCAAACGTATTTCAGCTCCTCCACTGTATCTTTTCACTGGCTCATTTCTATTCTTGTGTTAGTCTTTGCTGCATTGAAGGATGAGTTTTTCCTCAATGTCTATAAAAACCTGGAAGAAAAGGGTAGACACCATCCTTCTTCAGATCAAAAGTGCCTTCAGTAACTGTATCTAAGGGGGAAATGTGGCTGAACATTGATTTCAAGCCACTGGAAGAGATGGAGCAAAACAAGAAAGGCTGTTTGCCGAAAATACAGCTTGGCCTCAAAAGCCCTACACAGAATAAATCAGAAAGTTTAAAAACAAATCAAAACTGAAACAAAATGAGAGAACCAACCAATCAAAAAAAAAAAATTAAATAAAGATCAACAAATAAACAGAATAAAATCCTGCACCTAAAGCAACTGAGAAAGCCAGGGTAAGATCAAGCTAATTTTGAAGAGATCAGTGTATTCTTAGAGAAGGTGGTGAATGGAAGGCAAAGAAATAGTAGGTTGAAGGTACATAAACGTGTACTTTTATTCCAGTCACCAAGGACAGCTTAGCAAAACCAAGACTAAGGTGGTAGCTGTTCCCAGACAAAGCCAGTTCCATGGCTGGTGTGTTGGCAGTGTGCAATTCAGTGGCTGTGGCTTAGATGAATAAGTAACTGGAATGTAAGAAATGGCATGCAAATTAGGTACATCCATCAAGTCAGCAATGATATAGATTCTGGCTTTCTTATAAATTGGTTTATTGCATTTTCTGTTTGTTGTGTCTTGGGACTCATCTCAAATAGCTGTGAGTCTATTTAAATGGTTTTCACTGCTTATAGCTAATGTCAAGAGTGAAAAGGAGATCACTCAGTGCTGGTCAAGGGCAGGGAAGCTGTAGCTTCCTCTCCTGGTGGTGATGGAAACTCATTAGGGCAAAGCTGGGAGAGAAAGATGCTTTTTCATGCTTTTCCTGTTGTGTTCCCTCTTATTGCTTGGTTCCTTTCCCCCACCTCCTCTTTAACTGGTGGTTTACTGCTTTCTTCCCTTACATCTGCCTCCCACATACATTCTCTGGTTTTGCATTCTTCCTCTCCATATTCCTCATTCCTCTGTTGTTTCATGCTAAGGTAAAAAGATAACAAATCCTAGCCACTGGCATTCTTACTATGGATTAAAAAGGAGCCTTTGAGACTTCATCTTTCAGTTATGATTTCAGCTAAACACAAGATTTATTGAATGAGGGGAAAAAAAAGATGAAGAGTGGTTCCTTCATGCTTAGCCAAGAGTAGCCAATAATCCAAAGTTTTAAAATCTAAAGGTCCACAGTTCGAGGGACTTGTTTGGTTGGAGAAAGGGGCTTGGCAATGTCTGGTTTTCACTTTGCCCTGCCAGAACTGGTTAAGTAATTAAAATATTTTATAGAACCATTACTGCCTGTGAACCTACTCACTGCAGCAGGCAATGTCTCTCACGTCCGAATAACTCATTAAAGTGGAACTATTAAAACAGAAGGGAGCCTGCTGGAGCCAGTTGTTGTGCTCTTGTGAAGGGCTGACAGGGCAGCTGGGGAGTGGGGAACCTGCTGCATGGAAGTCTTGAGGATTAGCGTTGTTAAGTTGAGCAAAATTAAGACTGAAAAGAAAAATTATTGTTCTCTGTGGATGCATCAATGGGTAAATGTAGTGGGGGGAAGGAGCCACTTATGTGAAAAGTGTGTTGGCAGAGTAGATGTAAACTAGGAATTAATAAATTGAGGCTAGAAATAAAACATGCACATATACTTCTAAGAATTGAAGCAGTCTGGCAACAGGCTGACATGAATATAGTACATTAAAAACCTCCTAGTCTGTGGAAGGCTTTAGAATATGACAACTGCTGTAGCAAGGACTATTTTCAGTGAGTCCAAAGGTAACTTTGGTTCTATGTACTGAACTAATCCTGCAAGATATGAGAGCCCTGCAAACAGGAGTGCAGCTTGGCCAAGCCCTGTTTGACAGAGCCACCCCTCCTGCCATTCTCAGGAGCCATCTCAGCACTCTGACTTTCAGCAGGTTGTATGTTACAGCTGCAAATGCCTGTAGTAATGGCCTAGGTTTTTTAGTTTTGCCTTTAATCTACTGATCCAAACAGTTCTTTTTCTTTCCATAAGTCTTCTGGGTTTTGGCTGTTTCTGTGCTTGGAACCATGGTCCAACTCAAGAGTCTGTACTGGCTCATTAAATACCTTGCATCATTTTTGGCAAAGAAGCAAGGAGGAAATTTGCACTTGAACAAGATTTGGATGAGCACAGAAGATTCCTGAAGCTGGCAATTAATTTAAATTCCTTTTCTCACCGCCTTTGAAACCCTGGGATCATCTCAGAAAATGTGTTTTTAGCTCCCCTAGCAAGCTTTAAATCAACCAGACCTCAGCGAATAAAACGTGGCGTTGTGATTTCCTGCCAAATTGAAAATAAAATGGTAACCAACTAAAAATTAATTTGCACAATGAGAAACGATCTCAGTAGTTGAAGAAATATCTCTTTGTCTGATGCTCTATGATTAGATGGGTGACTTTTTCTATTCGTTAATTTGGACACCTCAATTTAAATCTCCTTTACTCCCTAGAGTGCAGTGGGGAGAAAAAAGGGGTGCAGGGCCTCCATGTCTGAGGGGAAAGCCAGCAGCACTACACTTGTGTCCTTAAAGATTATTACCCCCAGTGCCTACCAGAGCTGAGAGAGGGGTGGCATAATATACAGAGATATAAATTCTCTGAGGCAGAGCATAGAATTTTACAACCTAAGTGTAATAGGATGTATTGTGCCATCAGCAAAGTCTACAGAGTTTCATGTGATTAAAATAAAAAAAAAAGAGTCCAAGAATATGCTTTTAACTACCATTTTAGAGGCAATAATTTTTATCTCTTGGCATTTATATTGGCCATCAAGAGGGAGGCAAGCTGTAAGCTGTGCCATAATAATAATAAT
Organism: Climacteris rufus; assembly: GCA_013398175.1. Taxonomy (NCBI): domain Eukaryota; kingdom Metazoa; phylum Chordata; class Aves; order Passeriformes; family Climacteridae; genus Climacteris; species Climacteris rufus. Next base: position 959,424 of record VZRZ01004655.1, read on the forward strand.
ATGAATAATAATAAATGTTACCTCTCCCTTCTTTCAATGTAGTTAAATGTCCATGTTTTCTTCTCAAAATAAAACATTTTCATGCCCGAAATCTCACAACTGTTTTCATGATAACTTGGAAATTTATTCTGAAATTTTGATGGTCCTGTGTGCTGATAAAGAGAACTTTCATTAGTAAATTCCCATTAGAGTGACACTAATAACTATAAAATCAGGGAAAGCTAATGAAAGAGAATCCCATAGGTAGTTAGGACTTATTTTTCCCATCTTATTATGTTTGCCATCCTCTTTCAGAAATACAGATTCCCTCAGGCTGGGAGCCACTGAAAATCTTTGGGGGTTTATTGTAGCAGTCTGTATTATCCTAAAGTCCCTTGATCACTATATTACAGTTAAGAATAAGATGGGAAATTGCCAATAAATGTCTTGCTGTTTGTGAAACATACACCGTCTTCAGGGAATGCAGCTGCATTTTGGGCTGATAGAAGGGAGGAAATTTTAGCACTAATCCTGCCCCTTACAGCATTTTCTCCCCTACCCACCCACTGCCTTTATTCCTCATGTATGAAATGTTCTTGTAAATGAGGGTTATTTCCCACTGCCTGCTCTCTGCTGTCGAGGACTCAGCAGAGAGCAATTCTAAACTGGAGAAAAGCAGCCAGCTGCTGTACCATGACCTTATCCAAACTGGGGCTCAGGGTTCTTCTCTGTGTGGGACTGGACTTGTTGAACATAGGGATGTTATTTTATCTGTAAGACATGTCCAGATGTACCTGTGCATTCTTTCAGCTGTTGACCTAATCTAGTCCAAAATTAAATGGTGTTTTTAAAGGATGAAAGGCTTGACATTGTTAACATAACTGTGGGGTTTTTTTGGCAGCATCTCCTCTATTCTTTAGCATTGTGGTTCTTTATGGAAATATCCCTAGGATATGTGAATTAGACCCAAATCAATCAGAAAGGGTCTGACTGTAAAACACCCAGGTAATTTTTGTGGGAGACAGAATGAAACTCAATCTGAGATTGGAAAGTGTGAGGTGGATAGGGAAAACCAATCTTTTAAATAGCCTTGAGGATGGGGTAGTATCTCATGCACCCTCCTTTCTCATGTCTTAATCTTCCAGCTCTCCTCCTGTGATTTTGAGTCGGCCTGTTCTTCTTTAAAAGGTTTATTACTCTTTATTTTCTTTTTTTCTCTCACATCAAAGCTTTTAGGGCTTCTTTTGCTCTCTACTCGGCTTCCTACTGGCTTTGTCCCTATTTTGAAACAGCTTTGTACTCAGCCTCATGCAGCCTGGTGTTTCCAACTCCACGAGTACCCTGTGGTGCTCAGCAAATATGAAAATCATCCAGTGTGAGATGGGAGCCCAAAGCAATGTTTCCCTGGATTAGCACCATTATTACTTTTCTCAATCTGCCTCCATTTGCATTTAAATCTTTACTCTACACCCTGCATGTTTAAGAAACCAGGAAACTTTTTTATTTGTATATGCATGGTGACTATCTTAGAAGTTTTCTTCTTTGTCATAATTGAAGGAAAATTTAGGTCAGAGAACCTAACCTACAACTGAATGTACATATCTGTCACCTCAGAGTACCAGTACACTTGGGTTTCAGGACACTCTATGATCCACTGTAGACAGGATTTGTTTGCAAAATAAAGTTTTTAAATAGCCTTTGTGAACCCAAAAAGCTCTATGCACGCTTAGGTGTAGAACAGCTTTCAGGGAGAAGAGGGGCAATAAAAGTTAGCAAGCAGCTCTGTTAATGCAGGGAAGCACCTGCCTCTGCATGAAGTACCCTCTGGTTTATGCAGAAGGGTGAGCTCAGACAGGAGATGCAGGAGGATGGAAATTGTTTCTGACAAGAAATATTCCTGCCTGGGAGCAAGGCAATATTTAAGTCTATCATCCTCTGCACCATATAACGTTCAGCCTGAAATGCAGGTTAGGGAAATCTGTGGGGTGATGTGATCCTGGGTTAGCACTGGGATGCTCTGTCCCACCATGCCTGTTCCCAGAGACTTCCAGTACCCATGCAACCACTTTCAGAGGGCTTGTGAAAAAGCTATCTTTAATTCTGAGGAATTTCTAGAGGAATTGTGTGGGCCAAATTATATAGTTTTCAAGTAACTGAAACCCTGTCAGAAACCAACAACTGAATTGCATTCGCTATGAAGTTTCATGGCATGAGAAAAGTTTTGTGCTCAGCTTAGGCAAGCCGCCTCCTCCAAATGTGGGATCTCCAAATCAGATATGATTCTTAGGACTGATCCAAAAGGAACACCATATGTTTTCAACGTTTTTGTCTTCCTTTTCAGAGGTGTTCATGGCCATTTCAATGGGCAGCGCCCGTGGGCTTTGGCAGATGAATGCATCCTGGACCTGATGACTGAGCTGGTTGGTAGGTGTGAGCTGCAGGCAAAATCTTCCTCCAGAAATAAAAACTTGGAAGTAAAATCTGCTTTCTTTTAAGGCTCAAAAACCTGAAACTCTGTAAACAGAATTCAGTTCCTTTTATTCTTTTACTTTAAAGTAATTTTTCTTGTGCATGAACTAAGACTTTATTCTAAGACCACAAGTGATTTAAGAGATGAATGTATGTGATAATGTATGAGCATATGCACATCATGAAGCTAATTGCAGCAGAGGGTTTCTTGGAGCACCATAAACCACTTGGACTAACACATGAAGCCCTTTTAAAGGGTACTTGGTGTTACAGAATCTCAGTCACCCTCCTAGAAGTAAAATGATGAACTTTCACCTTTGAAAAAATATTTATATCTAGGCATTTTCTGCTTTTCCTCCTTTCCCTGCCACTAAATCCAGACTTATATCTGAGAACTGCTTACATCAATGAAGCAGATAATTGGGGCAGGACCTGCTATTGATGAGTTCCCATTACCCTGCTGTAGCCCTTGAGGAGCCTGCAGTGCTGCAGGACTTTGGCAGAAAGTGCTTCTGGTTATTATAGACACTGAGGAGCCCTGGAAACTCCTCCTGGTGAATTTGCCGTGAAAGCAGTCGGCTGAGTGGGAATGCAAATTTCCTCTATCACCTCTTACTCTGTGTAGTTGCTGAAATAATCTTTCACTGGGATTTTCTTCAGAGTTGTTGCCATCAGAAGAGGAAGAGAAATTACTTTGGCAGGGCCTTTTTCTCCCAACCCTCCAACTGTTGTCAAGGTTAGGTTAGCAGATTTTGGAGAGATTTGGCCCATATTTCAATGTAGGTGTTGAAGGCAACTCTCAATAGTGACTGTCAGAACTGAATTATCAGACATTCATTTGTGCCATTACTAAGGAAAAATATTATCATTACATTGACCTACTGTATTCTGGATATTGTATCGTAATTTCTCCTTCAACAGTAGACAAGTGTTCAATGAGAAAATTATGGTTTTTCTCCTTCAAGAAAAGCAAATAAGGTCAGAACAATTGGAAGCAGAGACATTAAAGAATGTTTCATGACAAGTTTATTTATAAACTTATAAATAAAATCCCTTTCTGAATTCTTTATGAAGTTTCCAAATAGCTAAAATAGTGGGTGTTGTTACTGGAGCAGAACAAATGCAGTAAATTATTGTTGTAGTTGGTCTATCCATGATGTGAACACTGAGATAACATAAATATGAGGGTGGCTATGCTGGGCATCACTGGGCTGTGTAGAAAAATCCCATCTGCAGAGTGAAATAAAAAGACACAAAATGCAGACTGGGGGTTCTGATTTTGTAAGTTGCTTTTGTTGTAGCTGGTATTGTTCAGGAGGTTAAGAAATTACTTTCTTTCATGACATTCAAGGGCAAGCTCAGCACCCTCATCCATTAAGCATCATAGAACACAAAAATGTGAAAATACAAAGGGGTGGAGGATGTTGAAATGCTGAAGGCAGCTGTTTTAGGGGTTCCTCCAGTATGACCCATCTCCCTCGGGCAGTGGATATTCTTGTTCTGGTGAGGTGTAACTGGGATGCTGCGGGCAGGTGGGGAAATGTGACTTGGAATTTTCAATAGGAAACCTTGAATTTAACTAACTGGGAAGTCAAGACTTTCTCTTATGTCATACTCCCAGCACCTAAATTAGTAAACAAGGTGAGACCACTGATCTTCTTCACATAACTGGGAGAGTGAGCCAAGATTCCCCAAAGGACAGCTGGAAGCATCTGAATCATCATTTTTTCTTCATCACCTTCTGTGACTGTTTGCCACCGCTTTGTTTGCTAAACGTGGGCTCCCTGCAGGGTAGGGGCAGGCTGAGCCCTGACCTCCTGCCACTGCCAGGGTCCCTCTGGCCTCAGCTTTAAGTTCAGAGTCACTGCAGAAAGCAGGGAGTGAAGTTGGGACCCTTTTCCCTTAACTATCTGTCTTGTAGAGGCTGCCAGTTGCATTTCTATTTTAATGTTAATTTGACTAAAAGATGCATTCTAAGTGTAAGGAGAGGGAAATGAGAGCTTTGTTTACATTTCACCCAATTTCTTGTTAATTTTCTTACTTTGCTTTTATTTACCAGGCTCTGTGTGACACCTTTTAGAGCACAATGGCCTAACCACGATGGACTTGTTACAAATATCTTAATTGTAAAATATATTTTAAAATTTGCTATAAAAATTATGACTGAGGTCACCTTACCACTAGCTTATTTTTTTTTTTTTAATTATTTCCAAGGAAGTCTTTCCTAGTTCTGTGGTTTTCCTCAGAGATAAAGGGTGTGGTTTGGACTTTGTTCTCCAGAAATTTTGGGGCTTTATCTGATTGAACTATAAACTGTGGTATGGGCTTAAATCTGGCCCTCAAATTTATGTTCAGGGTTTTATTTAAAAATATCCTCATTTTTTTTCAGGACACAGGTGAGTGATTCATACATTGCAAATGAATTAATATTTCCCAAAGAATGGATGCATTGTAATAAATTCTAATTTTTAAAATTGTAGGCAATAGTGAAGAGGCGAAAAGAATAAATGCAGGAAAAATGTTACTTTAAAATGCTCTTTTCGAATGTGGTATTTCATAGAATCATGGAATGGTTTGGGTTGGAAGGGATCTTAGTTTCAACCCTCACAATTTATGTTGAAGTATCATTTTTCCACAAAAAATAATATTGATTATGTATGAATATTTAGTTGGATGAATTCGGAATTTACTTTTTTTAATTGGCTTTAATGTAAGAAAAATAACAATGTTACTGTGGTTTTTATTCGGTATTGAATATGTTATGGAGGAGCAGGAGGAGGAAGAATTGTCATTTCTCACTCTAAGTTAGTAGTAGGAAGTAAAACTGGTGAGATTTATTCAGGACTGGACCAAAGGCTGTAAAACACCATTGTCTGTTTAATGGTTTATAGTGCTCGAACACCTTGCTTATTAAATGCAGTCACATTTTCTTGTTCAATGAAAGTTACAGTAGTAAATACGTTGTGAAATGGAGAGTCAAGGTCAGTGGAGGCCAAAGCTTTTTTTGTGTGCTCACACCAAGTGGCAGAACGCAGTGAAGGCAATCTCTGCTTCTCCTACTAGACTTTATTAAAACATTACAACCTTGGCAGGATCACCTTCTGATGGAACAAGATTAACTGTGTGGCTGCTGCTGCAAGATGTGCTCGGGCAGGTCTCTGTTGAGGGAAGACTGAATGCTGAGCAGATTTGGAGTGACTTTGAGTGATAAGGATTATTTGAAATAACCAAAATGTTTTTGAAATTGGGGCCCTTAGCCTTTTTCCAATCATTTCACAAAATGCTTTTTACTTACTCCATTGAGGATCAGCCTTCCCCAGAAGTCAGAGAGGAGAAGGATGGCAGTGTCTGCCTAACACAATCATAATTGTCTCTGAAGTTGTGCTTTGCAAATGCTGCTTCCTTTTATTAAAGAGGAGATTTATCACACAGAACATACAGGCTTTAGCTTGTCTTGGAGATATGGTATAAAGTTAGGAAATAAGGAAAGCAAACATAATTTTGTCTCCCGTGTGCCAGGTCTTTGAATATTGTAATAGGTTAATTGGATCACAGAAAGGTTGTTTTCCGAAATGCAGTGCAGGTTATAAAGGATAACAGTTTTCCAATGACATGGATGAGGTTTGTTTTGTGGGCATGAAATTCAATAATGGAAAGCTTTTAATAAATATATAATTTACGGAAGACCAAGACTTACATGACAAATGTAGTGTCATATTTAATTTGGGATGTTAGCATGCAGCTAAAAGTGATCCACAGATTAACCATTTGTTTTATACAGAAACAGTACAGCAGGCAGAGGACTGCTCATGCAGAATTTGCTGTGAAAGCCACAGATTTCACAGGAGAAGCAGAGGGAGAAATAAGAACAGTACCATTTCTTGATGTTGTCCCTTTTTTCAGCCTCAAGAGTTCCATAGAAATATTAAGACTGCAAATAATACTGTTTTGAGCTGCAATCAGTCTCTCTAACTGTCTCCTGTATCTGCAATAGAACAGCCACAAGGTGACCTCTTCCAGCAGCATGGAGCCTGCAGATACAATGCTATCAGAGAGAAGAAAAGAGAGCAAAGGAGATGAGTTTAAGTGAGGAAAAGAGCTTATTTTTCCCTGTGAAGAACTAGTCCTTCACATATTTTTTCCCACAAACTTGATGATGTCCCTGGTGTCTGAAGGAGGAGCAAACTTATTCACAACATCTCGGTTTCATTGTGGCTCATCCCCTGGACTCTTCATTTGGAGTCACTGACAATTATTTGCCAAATCTTTCTGTCCAAAACTTGGAGATTTGAACAACACATAGAATAGTCCTTGAACACCTCAATGAGAATGGTTCTCAGCTTTTCCTCTGCTGGCAGAAGCTGAGGCCTGCATGGGAGGAATTTATGACTGAGTTTTAATTATAGATTTCCATGTTCTTTGGCTATATTTGTCTGTATTGAGTTGAACCCATGGTTATGTCTTTTTCCTAGGCTGGCAAAGCACTAACTCCATGAACTTCAACTCTTTAAGATCTGGTGACAGTGTGTCAGGTGTTCCCCCAAGGCAGGGAGAGGAGAAATTCAGGAATCAGCTTTCCTTTTCTTGTGGCTCCCCTTACCCTTTCTTATCCCAAAATCATGCTTTCCTTCCTCTGTATTGATTTCAAGGATGGCTGTTACCCTCCTTGCCTGCTTACACTTGTCTTCATCGCTCCATCTTCATAACCTCTCTCCACAACTGGTGAATCCATGGCTGGGTGATGAACAGGACAAGGCTCACAAACCCATCTCCCACCTGAAGAAGATTCTCAGAACATTGATTTGTCTGAAGGGTGAATTCCTGCTTTTCAACAACAGACATCAAGCAAGGAAGGAAACGGGACTTGATTTTCTCAATATATCCTGCCCAACACACAGTCCCTAGTCCTGCCTAAAACCTTTCACCAGGAGTTCATAAGTGCTGGAGAATTTGTTACTAAATATTTGCTAACAACAATTAGTTGTTACTGCATTAGCTCTGCCTGTGATTAGCTGTAGTCCATAGGCATCTGTTATTAACCTCCTTGGAGCAATGTGGGTATGGCTTTTTGTGAAGCTGCTACATTAATGATGGTCTGTTATATCCAATAGGTCAATTTTGCTTGTGTTTTTGTTTTTCTTACTTTTAATAAGGGATAAGATTTATCTTGACATTACAGTAGCCACTTACAATAGATGATTGTTTCAATATGTTTACTCACTTGTGTTACATATAAACTTCTGACAAAAATAAGTCTTCAAGTCTTGCTTTATGTACAGTCTATCTGACCTGATTTGTCTGAGGTACTCATGATAATAAATCCACTAGTAGTTTGCTGGGAAATGGAAATACTTCATTGGGTTTTTTTTTGTTTTCTGTGTCTGACCTGAAAAAATAAATATTTTCCTGCCAATGAGGTGTAGAGAGTCAGACAAGAAATCTTTTTACTTCACTCTGATGACAACTCAAACGTTTGTTTCCTTTCCAGTCTTTAGAGAGACATTGACTGAACTCATACTTGTGCTTTCTCACCACTGTACTACACTTCTCTGAAATTTGAAAGAAAAACTCCAACCATTTTTTAACTTTTTAATCTTTTTTTATTATTTCAGGGGCCAAAAGACATGAAGTAGCCTTAATGAATGGGCTGACTGTTAACTTGCACCTTCAGATGGTATGTCTTTGTGATGTATATTTGATGTTGTGCTGACAACTATTTTCCTCCTTTCTTTGTGAATGTAAGCAAAGTGCTTTCTGAGGACCTCACAGACAGCACTTGGTGACAGATTAACTTTTTAAGCCTTGGGAGTTGTATCGTGAATAATGTATGTGCAAGACCTGGCCTGACTCAATACTAAGCAGGAAAGCTGGACAGAGAAATACTTTCAAGGACTCCGTAGGGGAAGTTTGAACTGTTCTCACATGTGTTTTATGCCAGTTGCCAGAGAAGACTTTATTATTTAAGAAATATTTACAAGTAACTTCTCAAATTTCAATTCCACACCAAATTTCAAAGTTAAGGAAACAGGAACTCAACAATGAGCAAGACAAAGCTGTAGTATCAGTCAAGTTTAAAATGCAGTTGCATACAAGAGAGGATACTTAGAATTATGCTATTTTATATATACCTAAAACATGCTAAAGTGTTTTGATTTGCATGACATAGCAACCATAAATGTGTCTCATATGCTCAGGTCTTCCTGTGGCTACATAAAGCCTGTCTGGTTCTCTAGTGTTTCCAGAGATTTGGTTCATCTGAGTGTAGATGTGAAGCTTCATTTTGTGTGGGTCACACAAGAAGGTTTACAGCTTGGATCTGCTCTTCTGTGACACATCTCTGACTTTTGTTAAATTGAGAAAGCTGAAGCAGAGCAGGATGGGGCTCAGTACAAGCCAGCTCACCCTGAATCACGTGCAAATTGTGCCAATTTCTTGAGTACACAGTCCCTGCAGAGCATTGTGTAACCCAAGCTAACCTGAGCAGGAGGGCTTGTAAGTCTTCTACTACTCTTCCTGGCATGGTGGCCAGCCCAGATTTCAGGAACTCAGAAGGGAAGATCATCTACAAGAAGGTGCTGAGATCAGGTATTTGCAGAGGGCTCAGTCCTTTGGCCAGCCTTTTTTCGGAGTAAGGGATGATTCTGTAACTGATGTTTTAGGGCAGGAATGGAAATCTAATTCTTTTTCACTGCCTGCTACTCTTCAGCTGCTGCTTTTCTTGCTGGATGGAGCTGGGTGAAATCCCAGCTTCCCTGGCTGCAGTCAAAGCTTTGCCATTGATTCCTGTAAGTGCAAGTTTTCACTGCTGGGTTTTTGTGGCCTTTGTCATGGATATATGAAATAGAGTAATGTAACATTTTCCTATTTTGATAAATTTTATATGGACAAAGAAATATTTGCAATTTCTGGGGGATTCTCTGTAGTCTGCACAAAGGTAAAGCAGTCTTTATTAAGTTATGTGCTGAGAGCATCTTTCTCATCTCTGCTTAGACAAATTTCAACATTTCTTTTTTTTTTTTCTAAACAGTTATCTTTTTTTAAGCCTACTCCAAGACGCTATAAAATTCTTCTAGAAGCAAGAGCCTTTCCCTCTGACCATGTAAGAAATTAATATTTCACCATATTTGTATTATTAATCATATTTTTCCAAAGAATATCAGTAGTATGATTTGAATATTTATTAGCTCATCTTGTCCAAGTAACATTACAATAAAAAAATCTGTCAGAAGCTTTTGAGCTCAGCATATTTTACAGATCGTAGCTTTATTCCTTTTGTTCAAATAAAAAGTGTTGCAAGAGGAAAAGATTGAATGAGTGCATTGATTTATTAGTCTTTTTAAAGACATTGAGCAAACTACTGGCCTAAATCAACCAAAGTTGTAAATGTTTTATTAATTCTTGTTGCTGTTTTACTTTATGAAACCAAATCAATACAAACTCACAACATTAACACTTATATATCCCCAGACAGAGATGGAAATGTTTGTTCTTAGCACTTTAGATTACTAGTTCAAACATAATTTGTCTGCTATAAAATAGGAGACAATAGCCTGTGCTTCAGAGCTTCAAGCAAATTAATCTTTGGGTTTGTGGCCCACAGCTACTTTATCATCAACGCTGTAAACCCATGGAAATTGATAACAAATTTGATCTTTAAGGTGTGATAAAAGTGACTTGAGGTACTAACAGGTTTATTTGTAATGAAGATGGTGGCACAAATGTATAAACCTCAAATTGCTTTTATTCTAAGTAATGTTCAGATTAACCCCACATTTGTTCCACGTGCACTTGTACATTTGGACTCCATCCTCTTAAATTTCTATGGCACTTCAGTAATAATCTCTGCAACTGTCATTGCTTCTCTTCCTGTTGTGAAATTTTAAACTCTTTTATACTCCTATTTGATGACTGTTATTTGATCTCCAGTACCATTATTTATCGACAAAAATCGGCAGATAGGATTTTTGAAGTAGCTTGAGAGTTTAAAGCTCTTATTTCCTCCCAGCTGTGCAACAAATGGAAGAGGTGAGAATAGCACAGGGCAGGGTGTCTGTGCTGGTCAAACCTCACTGCATTGACAGCAGGGCATGGGGGTACCCAGGGCTCTTGGAGAAGGGATGTTCAATCTCCTTGGCCGTTGTTTGTGCTGGCTTGGCTTTCTGGCCTCTGGGAAAGCACATCCTCCACCAAATCTTAGAATGGTTCAGGTTGGAAAGGACTTTGAGATCATCACATTCCAACCTCCCTGCCATGGGCAGGGATGCCACCCACTAGATCAGGTTGCTCAGGGCCCCATCTCCACTCTCATTCTGCTCCATGGATCTATCCTGTAGGATTTTGGCTTTGACTTTGTCCTTGCAGTCTCTCACATGAATTAAATTTGGATCCTTTCTAATCCAAAAGAAATCTGTGAATTTCTCAGTGGAACTGGATTGTGCTTTCAAGCATTACTTTTAGTAGAAAGCACTTCTTGAAGTTCTGATGTGTTTTTCCTTTTTCTCTTTTAGTTGTTTATCATGCATTTGTGTTAATGTTGTCTACATGGAATTCTCTTCCAGTATGCTATTGAGTCCCAGCTTCGACTGCATGGTGTGGACGTGGAGAAAAGCATGGTCATGCTTCAGCCACGGCAGGTTGGTGAGGAATCTGTTGGTTCTGTTTGCTGCCACAAAAGGCAGAAACATATTTCATGTGAAAGCAGGCATATATTCTCAAGTAATCTAGTGTAGAAGTTGTGATCTGTGTTTATTAAATTTTTAGGTAAAATTAATGAATCATTAACACATGTGTTCAGCCTATATTTTTTGTTATTTAACCCCATTTTATAACAGCTGATTCAATAGTTAATTTTTCCAGAAGAAGAACAACAAAAAAGCTATTTTCTCTATTTTTCCTGTTTGCAAAATACCTGACAGCATCCTGAGTCACCTGCAAAATATAGTAACTCATTGAGAATGCCCAATGTCCTTTGAATGTCCTAAGGTAAGAGATTGCCACAGGATGAGCCACACTGTGTCTGCATCAGCACGGGCTGAGGGAAAGGTCTGCTCTCAGTAATATGCAATTCAGATTAATTTGAAAGGCTGCCTCGCTTCACTTCTGCAGTATTAAGAACTTTGTCACCTAACTATAAACTGAGGGTGACCTTTTGCTTCTGAAATCTGAGTCATCTTGTGAGTAAAGAGCCCACTCCTGAACGCTTGATAGATTTGCAGAGATTGTTGAGATAATAACAGTCCCTTGCAATTCAACCATCTTGCCCAAGCTTTTTTCAGTAACAAGTCTAATTTAATTCTAGGTTTTCACTGCCTAATTGATCCCTAGGTGGTGGTATGTTTTACAAGATCCCTTGCTAGGAAGACAGGAGGAGGATGGGGCAGTAATTTTCCTATAAAGAATCAAAACTGAGGTGGTGATTTTTTTTTCTTGTGGTTGAAATTCTTCTATATTTAATGACCACCGGTTTGGGGATTTTTGTACTTTTGATGATGTGAGACTTATTGTTGTTGAAATATAAATTTGGCAGGTTTATAATAGCTTCCTGTGGGATACCAAGTTTATCAGAAAAGTACAGAGTGAAACTGATAGACAACTTTCAAGTCTTGTGGGTGTCACAAATTTCAGATGCCAATTAAAAATCTTTAGATATTCTGTCTGCACCAGGACTTTTTGACTGTAAATTAAAACTGTCAGAAGTATTAAAGAGTATGAATCATGTTAGAGTATGAAGTGAACAGACTTTTTAAAACTGGCACCTTCAAGACTCGCTTGCTAATGATTTTATTTTTTGAGGTTGCTTGCTCCTAGGCTACTTCATGGCAGTACCTTTGTATATCATTACCATGCTAAGGACTTGCTTTTGATCTCCTTATGCAAGCAGCCTGGCTCATGGTAAAATATAGATTATGAAATAAGGAATGACAGTTTCATTACTGCCAAAGTTGATGTAAAATGTGTGCTTTAACTTTGTTTTAGGGGGAGGAGACCTTGAGGACTGAAGATATCCTGGCTGTAATTGAGAAAGAAGGGGACTCTATTGCTGTCATTATGTTCAGTGGGGTGCAGTACTACACAGGACAGTTGTTTGACATACCTAGAATTACAGAAGCTGGCCAAAGAAAGGTAGGACTGCTCCAGACATGTCCTTTTTACACCTATTTTTGATCAGTTTTCTGTGTGAAATATTTTTAATATCAGTTGTGGGTTGTTTTATTTATTTTTTTTTTTGGTGGAACAAAATGTAGACATTTGTGTGTCTCTGGTAAAATGTAAAAGCACTCTGTGCTCACACCCTTTGGGGACTGTGTGTTGAATGAAGAAATAGCCCTGTGGGAACAATCTTTCAGGTAGATGAGTCTTAAACTATATGGAAAGGTAATTCATGACTATTAACTTTGATATGGCTTTTCTTGAAGGATAGAATACCAAGAGATTCAGTGCAGAAGGAGGAGGGGTCAATCACATCTCTGATCTCTCTTTAAAAGTTAGTTTGTGTTAGATTTCTGCTCTTTTTTGGCAGACTTTCATGATTTTTCTCCTTTCCTGTAGCCATGCTATGGCAGGTTTTCCCCCAGTGAGCAGGAAGGTGAGCTCCCCACAGAACCAGCGCTGTTTAGATTCCAGTGATGAGTTTTCCAGAGACAGGCACAATGTGGAGCCCATCAACATCACAAGATAAGTGTATTTAAGTGACGACTCAGCCTCCAGAGCTTGCAGGCAGTGTGTTATGTGGACATAGCTGTAAAACTCTTTAACCATCTCAATTGACTTAGGAATCCAGGAGAAAATAGTTTTTAATTAAGTTGTCTTATCAACAGGAGGTCACAAGACTTTCCACAGTGGTAACCTTTTACTTGGATGCACCTTATCTCACATGAGATTAAACCACTCAAGGGTAAGCTTATTTAGTATCACTGGATTTTTGGCAAACCAGCTAACACTTTATATGCGATGGTTTAACTCTCTGGAGAGGTTCCTGCCTCACAACAGACTATAAATCTTCTGTAGGTGTAGGTTTGGCAGTGGAATTTTTTCTGGGCATCAGGGCATAAGTTATGCTGATGGAAAGTGATGGTAAAGCCCCCCTTGGGAGGGCAGAGCAGGTGTGAGAGCTGGTGCAGGGCCCATGGGATGCAAAAAGGGAATGTGCTCACAGAGCAGCACCTGGTAACAAAATTGGTGTTAAAAACAGTACAAAACAAAACCAACTTCTGACATGGATGTAGAAAACAAGGTAAAAAGAAAGGTGGGGAGTCAGATGCAGAGGGAAAGGGGTTTGTGTATGAGCTCTGAAAGCAACACCATTGTGGTGCTTTCCTGAAGGGTCTTCCAGTACTTTGCTGTCCACAAATAATCACAGAACTATGCTGAAATGTTAGGAAGGGAAGACAGGTTATTAACAGGATGATGCCACCCACTGCTCTACTCTCTGTCACTCCTGGTGGCAGCAAAGCTTTTGCTCAGCTGCCAACACATACATGTCTTCAGTGCTGCTTCCCCAAAATCTGCTCCATGATGTGTCTGAAAGGTGTCTGAGAGAGAGAAATCTTTCCTTCCATAAAGATGAACAACCTGGGAAAAACCTATCACTTTGCCACCTCTCCAAAGATGCTGTCTGGATTGTGGGGTGCATACTTGGATGAGTGGAAGAGACAAGGTTTCACTTAGAGCTCTAAACAGCCCCAACGTGATTGAGAACCTGTGTTCCAGGGAAGAGTAGTCACTGATAGTTTGTTGTGTGGGATGAAAATGGATTGGATGGTTATAAAATCTGAGGAGATAACCAGGACTTGGTGGAGAGAGATTAAAATTTCTGTAAGGCAGCACAAATAATAATATTAACTCAAGGGTATGTGCTTCCACAGGGATACACACAAAAGCACTGCACACTTTACACAGCGACTGTATCTTTTTCCTGAAGAGGAGAGCAATTTGTGACAGCAATTCAGCATTCTAGCAGGAACAGGTAGATGTCAAAGGCCCATTTCCACCTGAATGCCTGTTAGAAATGACATAATGTAGACGTGAATCTCTTATTCCAGAGATTTTTCAAGGGGAGGAAAAAAGAAACAACCACCAAATCAAATTACCAGTTTCTTTGTGGTTCGAGTGTGTAGGACTAGGAGCCAGGTAGATTCATGAACTAAAATATTGTTAGTATACTGAAGAAGCAAAATTAATTCAACCTGAAGAACTGTTTGAGTACCCTTAAGGCTTGAAAAACATGAGCCAGCCATCTTTTTATTTCCCTCCTGTCAGATACACTCAGCTCAGTGTCCTCATGGATTCTGCCCCTGGGTTAAGTGATGTTTATATGTTTGTACAAACCCTCTATGTAACAAACTGTTACACCACACTTCAACATCTGCCTATGACAAATATTTACTCGAACAGCCATGAAATTATTGATTCATGAAGAGTTTCTCTTTTAATATTGGTAAGAGTCATTTCTGGTCCCTGCTGCTTCTCTTAGTCCAGCACTTGTGGTTATCAAAATGCCTGAAATCTGGGATCTTCAAAAACAATTGGCTCCTCTCCTCTTTTCCCAGGTCAGAGCTGGAGTTAGGAGCTGTTGTCGGATTAGAGAATAAAACCCAGCTTCTGAAGCAGAGTCATTAGCACCTATGTATCTGTAGGTTTAATTTGACTTAAAGACCATGTGTCCTTCAAGAGCTTCTTGACCTGATGAAACCAGCATTGTTTTATAGATAACATATTATCACAGAAAGGCTGGAAGTCCTTTTAAAAGTAGATAAGACTGAAAACTCCTGTTTGTGGCAAAAACACAAGGTTCTCCTTCCCAGTGATGAAGGGTGGTGAATGACCCTGTGCTCCTGAACAGAAAATAGGTTGGGGAGAGCTGACAAGCAAACGAGTCAGAAGGGGAAAATACAAGGTGAAAACGTCATTTAAGAAGAAGAGGAGGAAAAAAAAAATCACTTGTCCATCAATACGTCGGAGAGAAAAGTCCTACACAGATGGTCTTGATAATTCTTTAAAAGTACAATTGAAATAAAACCCCACAGTGTTGTGCCCTGTCAGGGCTTGTCTAGAGATTTGAGCTGTGAGCTCTGGAGGTCTGGAAAACGTCCTAGGATTCCTGAGCTCAATCATTTATGAATTAAGTTACTGATTTCCTCTTACATTTTTTAAGCCAATTTCCTAAGTTCTCTACGTACATTAAGATTCCTCCCAGAGTGAAAGCTCTGCACATAGACAGCTTCATTAAGTCATTAAATATTAAATGAACTAAATTAAGCTTGAAAAATTACCTCAGGCTATTTTTCCATCTAGGGTCTCTCAGATAAATCAAAATTACTATGTATTGTGCAAGAGACTCATCAGCAGGCTGAGGAGGATGTAACAGTTTTCCTTGTTTCATACTTTCAAGCTTGCTCTGGAGGATGGAGGAGGCTGAGTTGTTTTATTCTTCTACAAGCAAAGAAATGGCTGACTTTTAGGAGACTCTACCTTTCAAACACAATTTTCATTTCATAAGTTATATTGTACTTTCCTCTGACTCTGTACCGTTATGTAAAATATTTTAATCTCTTGAGTCCCAGTAGGAAGAGCTTTAAGATCCTTCATCTTCATTTCTTTTCCTGTCTCTCTTTCTAAATGTCCCAGCTTTGCTGGCATGAAGCTGTCATTTCTCTCCCTCTCTCCAAATGTCATTGTCCATGCTGAGTTGTTACCTGCTGGCTATCAGCAGCTACCCAGACTCTTTGCAGAAATGACTTTTAGATGTTAGAATAAAACGGAAGAGGCAGGGGAGAGCACGTGTCCCCTCCTTTGCCCAGAGCAGATGGAGAGCTCTGTTTTCCCCCCAGCCTGGGGAAGCGCCGCTCCCACGCAGGCCTGGTTCTGTGTGGCTGGTGCACGGAGAGCTGCTTCAGTTTGTTTTACTTTTCCCAGGCAATATGTGTGGCTAAACATTTGCTGTTTGTGTGACTCAAGTGCCAGACACCTCCCTGGGAAAGCAAACCAGCACAACCCATCTTGCAGATGACGCCTCGAACAAACTGGTGCGAGTGGGCGTTTCTGAGATGAAGCAGGAAACCTTCCAGCACCGAACCCAAATTTCCAGGCTGTGCCTCTTTGTTAAGAAACAGTGCCCAGAAGGATTTGCCAACTGATTTCAAAGTGGTGGGGAGCAGCTACAGGAGTTCAGGAGGGTGACCCATGGGTGGTATGTCAGTGGCACTCCTTTTTGAGAGCTCTGAGCCCACTGTGGTTCAAGCTGATCTATTGCAGCCACTGTCAGTGCCCAGGAAAGTTTGCACATCTCAAGGTTGTGTACAGATGTGGTTATGGAACCTCATTACTGTGCAGGCATCCAATCTGCCACTGCCACAAGGTGTCTTCTCCTACTTCTTATCTACTGTACTTTCATAATTTGTCTTCTTGTGGTTAGACATATTTTTTAATAGAGTTTATGAAGTTTTATAGAGTTTAAGAGGATAGGGAAAGGACAACTGGTTTTGGCACATGACTTATAGAACTAAATTTCTTACATGCTTTTTCTTTATGAGCATCTTTCATTTTCTTTTTTTAAAATTTGTTTTAATTTTGTTAATGTGCAGCCAGACACACATTCTGCAAGACTCTCATTGTACTGTGTTATTCCTGGTTTCCACTGAAACCAATAAATCTGTCATGGAATTACTTCCAAAAGTTTGTGTGGGATGTATGTACCTGTTAAGGTTTAAATCCAGCCAACAGAAGTTTTGAAGTTAATGCCTTAAAACCCTATGAAAACCTTCTCATTCACTGGAAATTTGCTTTAGTTTGCTGTAGTTTATTTTTCTGATCCAAAGCCATTTTATCCCTGAATGAGAGCATTCCCACTGGAATTCAGTGTGCTGCAGCCTCTCTGCATTAGCTTCACCATTTCAGATGATTTGTCTTAACTCAGTTCTGTGTCCCTGTGAAATCAAGCCACCAAGGCTATTTATTGGGACTTTGATTCCAATGTTTAGATCATGAAAATGCTGTGGCAGTGAGTTTTCTTCCTGTTGTTTTGGAGCAACTTCTTAAGCTGATAGCTTCACAAATGTCTCCATTAAAATTAACATGTCACATCTTCTTAAAATGCTGCTTCATTCAAATTGTTATCTAGTTTATACAGCAGATTAAATATACCAAAGTACTGCTTAAATAATTTAGCTAAGTCTCCCTTCATGCAAGAAACAGCAGGAGGGTCTTAAAAAAACCCCTTTGTTTTATTATTGGACGTTGATTTTTCTGAAGCCTGTCCTCTCACTCTTATTCCTACCCTGCTGCTTGCAAGCAAGCTGTTTGTGTTTTAAAAGCAAAATGCAAAATAGCATTTAATTTGTAGTCCAGGCACAAAAAGCAGTTTTATTTCTCCGCACTTAAATAAATAGCAAAGCTTGGAAGAAGTCTTTAGTTTAAAAATGCTGCCATCCAGTGGTTATTTCATGTGTAAAACTGACACTTTTAGATCTAGGAATCTCTGGTGTTCAGAGATTTTATCCAGTTCCTCGTTTTATCCAGTGCCTCATACAAACTGCAGTTATGGCAAGCACAACACTTTTCACAAAGAAATGACAGAGTTCTTCTCTTTAGGGACAAGTACAGTAGTCGTTAAAGATCAGTGCATTGCACAAGCTGCTATCTCATCAATTTGGATTCCCAAAGAGCAAGACCCTTCTAGTTTAAGTATCAGGGACACCTTGAGCATAAGTAGGTAGTGGAATGAAATTGTTCATGACTAACTGACATTATTATGTATGTTACTACTTTGTCTCTGCCTGGAGATTGTTGTGCCACAAAAGTGTTTGTATTTGTGCATTTGTTTTCACTACTTGTTTCAAGTGATTCGACTTCACTGCACAATCAAAACCTTAGGAATCTAAACCATATCCAAGTGTCCTTGGAGAGAAAAATTGATGATTTCTATGTCTATCTATGGTATAGAAAACTTGTTTCTAGTAATAACTCAAAATAGATGGGACTTGATAGGTGCATCATAGAAGGGTTTGGGTAGGAAGGAACTTTAAAGATCATATGTTTTCCTACCCCCTGACATGGGCAGGGACACTTTCCACTATCCCAGGTTGCTCCAAGCCCTGCCCAACCTGGCCTGGAGCACTTCCAGGGATGAGACATCCACACCTTTACTGAGCAACATGTTCCAGTGTCTCACCACCCTCACAGAAAAGAATTTGGTCCTAACATTTAATCTAAATCTCTCCTCTTTCAGTTTAAATCCATTCCCACTTGTCCTATCACTATCCGCCTCTGTAAAAAATCACTAGATATCCTGTCTATGGAAAGAGAACGTTAAGCTCTAAAGGTGCTTTTTCAAAATAATGTCATAGTGATGTTTATCTTAACAAGTAGTATAATACTCATCTCTTTCCTGCAGGGATGCCTTGTGGGATTCGACCTGGCTCACGCTGTTGGGAATGTAGAGCTTCATTTGCATGACTGGGGAGTAGATTTTGCCTGCTGGTGCTCCTACAAGGTAAAACAGATTTGTTGTTGGGGACTGTTTTCCATAATGTCACGTATTATGGGTCAGGAAAGAGGTCAGGTGAATAAGAACTTCACCTGAACTGCTGACCAAGACTTGGATAAATCTTTAAATTGGCCACCAAGACTTGGATAAATCTTTAAATTGGCCACAATGAGGAGATGGACACTGACTTTGATGGTGGCTTTGTTACAAGAGGTTCCAAAACATAATAGTGGCAATGACCTACAGGGTCTTGTGGATGTAAGATGGATGTTGGTGGTGGTTAAACATCTTCCATGTGGAGACAGGATCAGAGGTTTTTCTCTTATTTCTCACACCAAGAAGGTCTCACAGCTATAAATAGGATTTTATGAAGTGGTCCCTAACTAAGAGAATATTCTTGCCTAAACTTTAATAATTTCGGATCACAGAGCAAGGTATCTTTAGTGCCTTTGACTCTTATTGAGATTAAGACTCAACAGACATAGTCAGATGAATTGTTTGATGACTTTGCTATATGGAACTGTTTCAGCTCTACTCCAATTTTCTGGCCTGTTAGACTTCAAATATCGTATGTAAGCCAAGAGAGATACTTTTAAAACTAATCTGAAAAAATATATCTGCTTTTACCTCCATCAGCATTTTGTGACAAATGCTAAAATCTCCAGCTAGAAACCACTAGAAATGTTAAAATTGGTTTGTTTTACAGATCAGGGTGAGGGAATAAAAGTGATGTTTTACAGATAATGGATATGACATGTATATGTTGATTTATTCTTTGCAGTATTTAAATTCTGGAGCAGGAGGCCTTGCTGGTGCCTACATGCATGAAAAGCATTCCAAGAGTATTAAACCAACGTAAGTATTTTTCTAATAATAAATTCCCAAATAAAAGGTGCTGTGAAGTTTAAAGGGGAAAGAATCTCCCCTTTTAATTGAGATCTGAAAGTGAAATTGTGTAGATTCCTAGTCATAAATCATGGGCATGTGCATCTATGCATATATTTATAGAAACAGAAGAAAATTCCTGTTTCCAAAAAAACTCATTGTGCTAATACTTATTACTGGTAGTATAATTTAGGCAATTTGGTCATCTGACTTATCATAAAATGACACATCTGAGGAAATAAACTTTAGTAAATTTTGAAATTGTTAATGTATGTGCTGACATCTAAAATGCATTTCCTCCTTTAAGTCTGCTATCAATTCTAAACTAAATAGAATCATAAAAGAGAATGTTGATAATATTAAAAACAAGCAAGTTAAATCATGTCTATGTAGCTGTTTAATGTAAAGAGAATATTTAACATCTTCCTTTAAAAATGGATTTAAAATAATCATTGAAGTCTTTGGTTGGTGAACAAAATCAAAGACAATTTCAACTCTGTGCTTAATAGCTCTTTAGTACTAGCATGTTTTCATTAAAATTATATCCACTGGTAAAGCTAGGAAGTATTACACAAAGATCTGTTCTGAAAGACAGCATAATCCATGGAAAGCTGAGCTATCAACTGAGGTTAGCTGCATTAACAAAAATACCTGTTATCTAAACCACTATGTCACTACAGTCTGTGTATGTATGTTAAGAACACTGGAATTAATACTTTTAATGCACTGACAAATGTAAACATTTCTGGCCGTAATGCTTGGAGAAATTGCTGGCACTTCCTTTTATTTTAGCTTGAAGAAGGCAAACTAAATCAGGTTTCAGAGACAAATAATATTATAATAAGAAGCTTTGCTGCACTATGTGCTGGTTTCAGACTGTCTAGACTCTGAAGAGATAACAAAATAACACTGATAAGTTCTTCTCAGTCACCCATAACAGAAAACTCATTAGGATGACATATGACCTGTTGTGAGCTGATTCTATCCTTATGTGTGGACACTGGTAATATATTCTGGATATCTGGATATTTATTCTGGAAAGGTTTTTTCCTGCTTCTTGTTAGACAGGTGCAGGCATTGCTCCCATGGCCACACCTGGTTGTGTGGCTCCCCAGGAATCCTGGTTGTGGGGAACTGGGAAGATGCTGAACAGTGGAAAAACTGTGGAAAGTTACAGAATACGTATAGGTGGAATTAATGAAGTATCAAGGACTTTCAGTCTTTTTTCTTCCTTGATGATATTTTGAAACTTCTGTAAGGGTACTAGCTTAGTATTGTAGGTAAGACTTTAAATTAGTTTTTCCTGAACCAGCTCCTTCATACATAGTCATTAATTTGTGTACTGAATCTGGATACCGAATATCTTAAACACAATTACATATATGAAATAGGCTTTTTCAGCCTGGGGATCAATTAAGGGTATAATTCCAAATTTCCTGCATAGACCCACTGCATTATTCAATCACAGTTATTTCATCTTTGCCGAGATTTGATAATCATTCATCAAATTGTTTGTAGTTCTCTGCCCCGGTTGCATTACTTTTCTTTCTTTCCTGCATCAACCAGCCATTTCAGGTTTCCAAATAAGGCACTGAGACAAAGGAGAATTTGTCTATGTCAAAGTATTCAATTTTATAGCTGATTTAAATGCAGAGCAATTTGCTGTATGTTGTACAATCAAATAGAGTGGAATTTAACTGCTTGGGAAGTGCAGGCTTTGCGCTGTAGCTAAAGAGTCTCTGGCTGTCATCTGAATCAAGGATGACACCCAGTGGCCACACAACTTCAGTCAAAACCAGAACCACCAACCACTTGTTTCTTTGCACCTCAGCCCGCACATAAGCAGGGAATTAAATTCCAAAGCAGCTGACACCCTTTTGTCGTTTGAAGTGGCTGAAATACTGCTTTAACTCACAGCCGATATTATGTGAGTCACTTTTTACCCACCTATATAAATTTCTTTAATTTGTCTCATCCTTCACATTTTCTGCAAGCTATCGACTAGGTAGTTATTTTTATATGGAAATAATGTATTGTGTCTAATAGGAAGATGTATGTTCTGATCATAATTCAGAGAGGCAGAACATTTGTCTTTTACTGTCTGAGACTAGAGTAAAAAGGACTTAGGTACTTACTGAAAATGAAAGAGCTTGGCCCAAAATTTTAATTTTACTCTCCCCAAAATGCAGGTACTGCATATCACCAAAGGAATTTAGGTATTTTGATTCAATTTGCCTTTATTTGTGAGTATGTTTTTACCCCATGCACAGTTTCAGAAACTGGGTTCACCTCCAGCTGCTCCCTGCAGACCCTTCTCCCCCAACAATGAAACAATTATTTGCTTCTTTCTTATGAAATGCAACCTGAGAAAGGATTATTAAAATATTTAATATCCTTACCATTGGTACATGAGGCCGTGCCAGAACTGTTTCCTGCTTTGGGGCTGCCTCACTGCAAACCTCCACAACCCAAACCTGGTGTAAATCAGTAATGCCATGGCATGTCCCAGCAGGCAAAAGGCAAACCAGTCCCACTCTTCTTTTTCACAGAAGTGCCAGCTTCCCACAAGAGTTTTAAAGTTGGTAATTCACTAACATGGGACAGAATTTATGCCTAAGGGCAGGGCTTGCTCCTTAGATCAGATGGAAGGTAAGAGTGATACAGTTTCCTATGTCCCCTTCTTGGTTTGTGTCATTGCAAAGACCATCCTGTTGTCCTGCAAACACCCTGGCTTAGCTTGGGACAGTTCTCTAATTCACTGCAGGGGCCATGGGTCTAAAAGAGACATGTTGTAACCAGCCTAATTAACATCTCTACCCAAGTACGTGGGGTAGTCCTTTGCTAGTCCCCATCTTTCTCCTTAGAGCAGTAAAACTGAATCAATCTGACATATATGGTTTGGATATATCCCCATTCTTTCATGATCTCACCTCCTTTGAAGTCTTTCTTAATACTCAAATAGCTTTTTTAATACCTGCTCTATATATCACAATGCAATATATTCCTGGCTAATTATGTGAGAGTGATTTCTTTATGGTAAGGTTTCATTTAAAAAAAAAGGACCTGGAGAGAGCAAGGCTATTAAATACTATTGAAACCATTGGGTCAGTGCAGGCTGAGCCTGTGCCACCATGTTTCCATGTAAGTGTTGCACAGGAGAGGTTTCCAAGACACAGAGAGCACTGAAGTGACCTACTAATACTGACATTTTGCTTGTCTAGCTTTTTGGGCTTCAGAAAAGTTCCCTTTTTAATTTTTAATATTTTTTTCATTTCCTAATTCTCCATTTATAAAGAGAAGAATAACTAGAATTACCAAGTAATTTAGCTATAATGAAATGTAAAAGTTTGTGAGCACCTGGGGAAGAAGATGCACAAATCAGGTGTTTCCAGCAGGATATTTGCAGCTGTAGATGTGCAGTGGGCTCAACTCTGCTGTCAGCTGGCATAAGGGACAGGAGGGGAAAAAGTTGCAAAGCCCCAAGACATTAAATTAAGAAAATCTAAGGCACAATTTAAAGAGATGAAAGGGAAATAAATGTATGTAAAATAATCAGGAAAATAACAGATAAATGATGGCAGAGGATTAAATGAAAACTGTATACAGTTTAGTGTTTAAAATGAAAGGATTTATCAAGACAGCCCACAGTAGCCACAGGTAGAGTTTAAAAATGAAAAGTTTCTGTGATGTGAAGAAATACTGCTTGTGCAGGAAGCAGCTATGTCCAAAGAATGTGTTCGCTTTTACTATGGGATAAAAAAAAAAGTTTCAAAGAATAAGGAGCAAAAAAGATAACTATTTCAT
The DNA here is from genome assembly GCA_013398175.1 of Climacteris rufus. NCBI lineage: Eukaryota > Metazoa > Chordata > Aves > Passeriformes > Climacteridae > Climacteris > Climacteris rufus. The sequence goes on from VZRZ01004655.1 coordinate 983,044, forward strand.
ATTAGCTTTGAAGAACAGAAGGCATCTTCAGCCCATTTCATCACAGACAGAGGTGAGATATCAACTCCTTCTTTTAGACCACTTCCCTTTTTGGTGCCTTCTTGATGCCAGTGAAAATGCCAGAGCACAAATAACTTCCTGCTACTTCTTTACAGAGACCTGCCCAGTTTTTTTTTTTTTGGTTTTTTTTTTTGGTATGTGAGTTTTAACCCTGGCATGAAATAAACAAAAATACACCACTCCAACTCCATATGCTTTTTCCCAGGTGCTCTGAGTCCCCATCCTGCTGCAGTGCAGAGCTGCTCTGTCCAGTAACTCTGTTTTGTAAGAGGTTACTCTACACCTTCCAGGACAGGTATCCACTCCCGAATTTTTCTTTAATCACTTTCTTGATCTATGAGGAGATACCACATTATTATTTTTTAATTAGAATCACATAATCCCCAAAACAAGCAGCTAAAACGTCTGTGAAACTGCTGAAAATAATGTATCTTTGGAGGAATATGAGTTGGAAGGAAAGGACAGTCATAAAAGGATTTTGAAGGTTGTTTTACATCTACTGTATTGTAAAGAATTTAAGCTCCTCTTTTTAAAATCCTTCTAGGAATCATGGAATTATAGAATCGTTTGGGTTGCAAGGAACTTGAAAGCTCATCTCATTCCACTCCCTGCCATGGGCAGGACACCTTCCACCACACCAGGCTGTTCAAAACCTCATCCAGCCTGGCCTTGAACACTTCCAGGGACGGCACAGCCACAGCTGCTCTGGGCACCCTGTGCCAGGGCCTCACCACCCTCAAAAGCAAGAATTTCTTTACTCAGACTAAGGAGTCTTAGACTGAGTCTTCTACTCAGACTTCACTCAGATAAAAGAGTAAGACAGTCCATTTCTCACCAAGCCCTGGAGTTTGTCATCTCTGGGTGTCTCAGCACACCTGAAAGCTTTGGCAGAACAGAGCACCTTGTCCTGCTCAAGGAGAGGCTCTGGAGAAGCAACTTAGAGACTTGTAGGGAAGTTGTGCTGAGTGCAGCCAGGTGGGAAAGTCAGAGGAGACAGATGGGAGTGAACAAGCTGCTGTTTCCAGCAGGGTTTCTCACTGCTCCTGCTGGACTCAGACTGTGGGCCAATGTAAATAAACTACTCGTGCGGTGAACACGCGTCCCCCGAGTGCAGAAAGTATCCTGTGCTTAGGTAGAAGTGAACTGTTGCTTTGCCAAGGAGATGAGAGCAATTTAGCTCCTTGAGCTAATTTAGAAACCAAAAGTTAAAACCTCCCTTGGGAAGAGACTGTTTAGGAATAAAGCTGTTGGCTAATTAGGCTTAATTGCATTGTCTTGGGACAAGTGATTTATTAGGCCAATCTAGACCCATGATGGGCCTGCAGGGGTGTGTTCTCGGATTCACCAACTGCATGGCAAACATCCAAGAGCATTTTTTAACTTTGGAGTGAGTCTCTAGGAAAAAAAAAAGAGAGAGGTTAATGTGCACTCACATCATCTATTCCCATTCTTATTTCTTTGGCTCTGTGCATCCTTGTATGTGGTTCCTGTGATTGTCTCCTTGTTCTCTGTCAAGCATTTTCTCCCTCTCTTCCTTCAAACACTCCCTTGTAATTAAGCTGTATCTTCAAGAAATCTTGCTTCTTTTCTCATGATAAATAACCTTCTTGTTCTTTCCTCCCTGAAGGTCTTCCCCTTTGTTTTGTCATCTTTGCCCTGGTTGGATTTTAAGGCGATTGTAAAGGTGCTGTGTGTGAACTCTGCATCACCTATGGGAGAGTTGGGGTGAACGTGAAAGAAATGTGCTGTTCTCACTCCCTGAGTGCACTCCCGTGCATCTCCACTCCTGGATCACACTGATGGGACACCATTTGTTCCCTCTGCCACGGTCCTGTCCCACTCACAGCCTCGGGAATGCGGGGAAGGTGGCTCTGTTCCTTGCAGATTCACTTTCCCCTCTGCCGCCTCTCGCTTTTCTCATCCGATGGCGTAAGACACAACTGCTCAAACACATGAAAGGAACCAACAGGCTTAGCCTGATGGAAAGGTGAATGTAGCCTGGGGGGAACTCTTACATCCCGTTAACTAGCAAGGAAGAGATCCTGGGGCTCTCCTTGGAGTCTGGATGGTTGCTGTGATTTTCCCCTGCACTTCAAAGGCCGTGTGTTTTTTTCTGCCTGCTCTTTGTGCCTCAGTTCTCCACTTCCAGGCAGGTAGTTTTGAAAGCACTTTGCTGTGTCTTGATTTTTCGCAATAAGACAAAGCAGCAAGCTTCCTTCCTGCTGAATGAATTCCCAGAAATGCAGCACTTGTACTGGTGTCATTCACCTCTAAGAAAATGGAAAGAAAACCTTCTTTGCCTGCTTTGTTATTAAGTCACAAAAAGAAGAATTATCTCTCCTCTTATTCTTATCTATTCATCTGTATGTTTCTGTAGCCACCTCACAGAACCTTTCTGTCTTAGGAAGAGTTTAACAAAAAAACCCTCAAGTAAATCTTGTGCTGTTTCCACTAAGAGCTCACTTACCTCTGTGCAGAAATGTGCTGGAACTAATGCAATTTTGCATCTGGGATTTCCTATTAGATGTTGACTCACTTTCAGTATTTGGTCATTTTTCACTTTTTCTACTTCAGAAAATTTTGGAACTTTCTATGAAGATTTCCTCCCAAGATTCTCAGTTAAATCTGTAGTCTGCACATGCCCTTTTAAAATGAGATTTGCTCATGCTTTTGTATTGGTTCATTAGATCACAGCGGGGAATTGTTTCTACTTTTTCCTTACAGAATGTGCTTTGACATCATGGTATGGCTTGAGATTGCTCTGAGCTGAAAGCACCAGCAAGAGCCTTTATGCTTTTGTGCCATTAATAGTCACCTTTTTTTCTCCTCATTTATGTCCCCTGGAGTATATTCCTGTAATTGTCAGCTTATGGGTTCAGATGGGGTTTTGTGCCTGGGATGTTTCCCAGAGCACATTCGTGTCCCTGACCTGGCTGAACACCTCCCTGGCTTTGGTTGCAGCTCTGGGGTCACACATACAGCTTGTATTGTGATTCATGTCACAGTCAGCACCTGATTCAAACCAAAAGCATTTTCAAAGATCATTGGAAGGTCATTGCCCAGGTAAAGGAAATAATTCAGTCTTGTTATTTCTTGCTAAATTGGCATTCTGGGTGTGTGCACTGGGGGATTATGTAGGGGTTTTCTTTCTTTTTGCTTGGTTTACTACTTGTGCTTATTTGCTTACACTTGTTCATGGGGATTCCTAGTCTTCATACCCCCTCTTTCTCCTGACTGAACCTTCACGTCTCCAGCACTCAACCAGGATAAAGCCTCACTAGGGCAGACATCTTCATATTTTTCTAATTCCTTTTTCTCCTTTAATCAAATCTATTTTATCTTGCAAAGTCCAGCAAAAGACATCCACAGCCTGCTGTCCTATATTTCTTACCCACCTCCACATGTCTTTGAACCAGGAGCTTCCTAGAGGCCTTCATGACATATATTGTCTATTCTTGCCCTCTTGCTGTAAGCCATCCTTCCTCTCACTCTCCATTTGTGAAATACTTACTTTCACACCTCTTTGTCGCTGCTGGTAAATTTTTACTGTCACAGTGACTACTCCTCATTTTTCACTGGAGTAATTTTCAGGGCTTGCTGGCAGCTGCCTCTTGCTGCCTTCCACTTGTGGAAACTGCAGGGCAGCTCCAGCCACACAGAGCTCACTCAAGTGTCTGAAGAGCAGTTTTCAGTGAGATGCTGGGAGTGACACAGAATCTTCCCTTTTCCCCAGTTTCTCAGTCAGCATGACATCAATTCAGTGATCTAATGACACCAGGGCAACTGTTTTGGGACAATGTTGGGTTCTTTCTGTCCCATGGCATGAAAAACAGCTGCTCAGTGTGAAGAATTATTTATTATTTTCTTCAGCTGTGTACAGATTATGGAACAAAAATGTAGTAGTTTCCTACCATAATCTAGTTTTTCAGCATCCCTCTGTTTTCACTGGCAGTTTTCTGAGATGACTTTCAAGCAACCCATTGTGAGCAAGTGCAGGGAGATTTTGTCAGTGTATGTCGAGGGTCAGAGTGGCAGGTACAGTTATTTTGTGACAGGAGAAAAAGTCCATATAGATGTTTTTATCTGATAGCTTCTCACCTGCTTCTGCAGTGAGAAGAGCTAGGGGCTCCTGGAACCAATGTTGGACCTCATGTCAAACAAGTTACATACTTACATTGGACCTCATGTCAAATGTTTGGCCTCATGTCAAATCTGTTTCAGACCCCAGAAGAGTGGTAGTTTATGTGCTACTGAAAATTGAGGTGACTACAGCCCTGTAAACAAAGGTTCCTAAGTCACATTTTTCTTGTTTTCTAGTGATGGATGAAATTTAATCTGTTTTAGGAGAGTCTCTTCAAAATATTTTGTTCTCCCTTAATTGTTTCATATCTTAGGCTTCAGCTGAGAAGACTCCATTTGAATTTTTCTCCTCAAGTATCACTTAGTGTTAGTAAATGTTTTGTAGCACAGCTTCTGGGTTCAGTGGCAAATCTGCTGGCACTTGGAACTTTGAATTCAATTAGTTCCAGCCGTTGCCACGAAAAAAAATCTCATCTAATGTGGATTGTTTCTTGTTTCAGGCAAAGAGCAGAGGTGATAACTTACATTTTAACTAATAAGGATTCTTGTATGATAAAGGTCTTGCATTAATATTGTGATTGCTCTGTTCAAAAACAACAAAGACCAAAGGAAGCACAACTTCCCAGATCTTAAATTTTTATATTATAGTTCAGTCAGATACATTTATTATTTAGAAATCTATCTAGATATCCTCCCCTGAAAGATTTATTCAAGGGATTGAGGAGACTGTATAGTTCAGTAAACGCATCACAGTAATCAAAACTATCCAAGTCTCCTTTAAGTCAGAATTCACATTTAAAAGTAGCTTTAGGAGGGATAGTTGCTTTCACTGTTTAATTTAATCTATATGAAATGGCCTAGGAAAAAAACCACTGAATTCTTAAAGAATGTGGCATGCTTTTTTTTTTTTATCACCATAAAATAATTGAGAACTATTCAGTACATTATAAAAATCACTGAGAACTTTATTAATATCTCTATGAGTAAATTGGCTCCCTCTTGATTTTTAATTTCTGGTGTTAGGCAGAATATTCAATTTCCCCTTAGTAAATGTGTGAACATACTGTTGGCTGTATTCCCCCTTTTCATATATCTGATATTTGGCCAGTGAAAGTGTTATACGAGCACTTTGTGATAATAGTTGTTCGTAAGCTGATTTAACAGTTTTTAATTCAACTTCATTAGCCTTAGGGGGTTTGTTTATGTGAGATCTTTTCCTGGGATTTAATTTAGGCTCCCATTTTGTCTGCTGCTGGATCATACCTTTCTTCTGCCTGATCGTGGCGAATCAAATTATCATCCCTTATCGCCAGTGCCTCAGAGGGTTGGGGGAGAGCTCTGTGTGACTCCAAAGGGCCCTGATTGGATTGGCAGCATTGCAGCCATTCCTCTTCCTCATGCCCTGATCACAACAACATGTTTCCTGCTACAGAAGTGAGCTCAATCTCCTTTTGTTTTGACCTGGAGGGGTAATATGTATGGACATGTTGAAATTGGTGTATTCCCACTTGTGTCGGGCCTGAAAGACTAACAAGGTAAAAATCAATCCAAGAGGAGCATGTGCACCCTCTGTCTTCAAGTACCCATGAGCTCTAAATCACCTTGCACTCGATTGACCAAACAGCCCAGGTTTTTCACCCAAGAGCCTCTCTAACTGTGGCAACAGTTGTGTTAAATCCCTCACCTCGAAGGCTAGCAAAGCTCAGGGAGCTGAGAGCTGCCCAGATACTTTTGGAAAAAGGGTGATTACTCAAATCTAGAAGTTTCTTAATTTCATCCATTGCAGTTGCATAGTTAAGTGTCATTGTTTAAATTATGAGACTGTTTTTAAGGATTTGGGTCTTTGCTGTTAAAACTTGCTGCTAGGCAGAAAGTGAATTTAGCTATTTTTTAACCAAGACAAGCCTCAAAATAGAGGAGAAAAATTGTCTCCCTTTAGATGGTACTGAAAATGCAAGCCTCTTAACAGAAGAAAAATGTCATGCTATTAGCCTCTAATACAATCACATTACTTTGGTCCTTTGACAAAGTAAAGCCTCATTGATATTAAATATGAAAAGTTACTACTTTCACAGTAGCAACTTTTCATAAGGAGTTTTGATTTTTTCCACTGAGTTCTAAGAGACTGGCCCATTAATAATGTATGGCGCCGCTCACAAGTCACATATGCTTAATAATTAGGAAACATTTGTAATGAGTTGAAAAGGGTAAGGAAAGCACAGAGTGTGAGCAAGTCCTAAACTACAGAAGTCTGAGGCTAATAATTACCTGGGCTTCAAAAGCTTTTCAAATTCTAACAACAGATCCTACTTAAAATTAACAGGCACTGCACAGAAGAGAATAATGAAACAAGTCCAAGCTTACCATTTGGGATAAAGGATATCTAAATAGATATAAGGGAGGGGGAAAAAAAGGCTTTAAATATAGCTTCTGGCAATCTTGGCAAGGTTTTCTGAAGGAGACTGTGAGAGTTAGGCTCGAAATATTGCTGAAGTCTAACAGGGGTAGCTGCTATAACTCCCTTAATCCCCTGTGCAAATCCTAGCCCATATAGATATAGACTATGGGGCTACTCCATAACTGACAGCTTCACAGTATATGAACAACTTTACCTACACAAGGGGATTAAAATCATTGAATTCTTGATTTCAGTGATGAAACTGGAAGTTACTTTCCAATTATTCTTTGTTTTAATTAAACAAACTCTTCATCACCTCATAATTTCAAACATCATGGAAATACTCTTTCTCCCTTTCAGTGAGCTGTGAGCAGGGGAGCCCTGGGTCAGAGCAGGACCCTACTGTGATGCCCAGCATGGAGAGGGTGGCCACACAGGCTTGTTTTGTTTCGGCATAGCTGTGAAGTACCAGGTGTTGATTTCTTTTTTTTTAAATTATTTTTGGTTTTATTTTTCCCTATTAGAAATGCCAGTTAAGAGATCTAGATCAAGTAAAATATTAGATTCTGAAATGAATAGAAACCTAATGCTGGAAACAACTTTGGAGGCAGAGATGATAATTTGGGGAAAGTTTGACAAGAGGGGCAAAAACCAAGTGGCATCAGACTTTACCTCCAAATCCCCCTTCTTTGTCTGTGTAACAAAAAATCTTGTAGAAGATCCTCCAAGTAAATCTTTTTCTTCATCCTTACATGATCCCCATTACTAAATACATGAACACATTTTGACAAATATATTCTCATCCCCCACTGGAGACTTAGGGCAGTCCTGAGCAGAATTCCTAGAGATGAGTGCTTGAGCCATGGGAAGATCAAATGACTCATCAATGATCAGACAAGTCTGTGATAGCAAAGAAAATTAAAACTCCTTCTCAAACTCCAGCCAGTGAGCCAAAAATATGCCATGTAAAGCAACAAGCAGGTTTTTCTGTTTTCTTAGTTGGTGTGTGTATGTGTCATTCTATTTATTCTGTATTCTGGCATTGAATCCAAAGAAACACAATCATGCTCATGTGCCTGCAATAAAATTAATGCCATAGAAATTAATTTGAAACATATAAAAATGCAATTAGAAAACTGCAATAAAATTAATGCAGAGTAGAATGTAAAGAGTGTGCCCCAGCTGTTGAGCCTGGGGGTCAGGTCTGTGCTCAAAGGTTGTGGAGAGCTCCTTGTAAATCTGGGTGAGAGTAAGGTGGCTTTGGGGTGGTGATATAACTACTTCTATGAGTTGGTTTCTGGGATTGACCTCTGGGTGCAGCAGCATCAGGAGATGCTCCTGCTCAGGACCTGAGTCTTTTTCTATCCGTATTGTTTTACATGGAGCCTGGGACACTGGAGCAATCTGCCTCGAGATATAGAATTAAATTTTCAGTTGAGCTGGAGAGTCATATATGTGGACATAAGGCATGTTAAGGAATATTTTGGGGTTTTGTGAGTTGACTGCATCATTTGCTAATTTGGGGATTTATTTATTTTTTTTTTTTACCCTGGCATTTGTAGCAGGAAAGCTGGACTTTGGAATGTGGCACCAGTGATGTGGTACCACCATGTTCTCCCAGGCAGCAGGATGATGGTCAGCCATGGTCAGATGTAGATTGTTCCTAGCTCCAGGCTGGCTCCAGCTTCCAGGCTTTCTCTGTTCTTTTGTAGTTTAATTTCTAAGAGCTCGTGTGTTTGTGTAACACATTTTCTGCTAAGAGAGTGATATTTGAGTCACAATTAGCCTCTATCCTGTAAACTTGCATCACACAGCTCCTGTGCCTCTTGGTTGCCTGTCTTAGTTCTTTGGGATGCCCTGAGATGTGGATGAGTTCTTCAACCGGCCAGTTGTTCCATGGATATATAGGACTGTAAGAAACTTCACTTAATGATTATTTTTGGCCCTTTCATTCTTTTCTATGCACAAGGCTGCCTTTGCAGACATAGCATAATATCTGCCTAGTTCTGTGTAATGAACTTTGGGAGCAGTGACAAGTCTCCTTAACTCCTCAGAGCTGATTCTTTTTCATAGATGGAACAGTAGCATGAAAAATCAAACACATCTTTGCCAACACCTGGATGCCTTTGCAAAATTAAAGCAATGTGTGAATGACTGGCTTAGCTGCCACCCAGCAGTTACATCAGCTGCTTTGTGGACACAGCCTGCCCTAAAACTGCCTGTTTATGATTTAGCTTAATCCATCCTTTCATAGACATAACATGCTTTGCTGGTATGTGCTCCTAATATAATCTAAATAATGACTATGAAATTTCCAGCTTGCGTTGTGACCTGATAACGGAGAGGAGACAAACTGCTCCATGCCCAGGGAAGCTGGAAGATGTAAAATCAAGTATTACTAATTTCACACCGCATTTCTGTAGCTTTTCAACATGCCTTGCCTTGGATGTGGAATTATCATCTCACACAACATAATGACAGGATACTTCCAGCACATTGCCCTGCCTTGGGAAAGCTGGGCCACATTAATGTTATTTCCCTGTTTTCTGTATCACTACTCAAGAGTTTCTTTCTTTCTTTCTTGCCAGGGAGGGAAATGAGACCCATGTTGCTTCAGGCTGTAAATTATAAATGAGTAGCATGATCATCTGTAATGTCGAAGCAAAGGTCAAAGGAAATTTTTTTTGTATTTTTTCTGTGTTCTTTAACTGGATCTTCTTTGATGTTTACACTGCACATACATCATGATCATTATATCCCCCACTCCTGCATCATTAATGCAACTACAAACGAGATGACTCAAATTATGAACAACCAGTGCTTCAGTCTAATGCAGACAGATATGAAGGAGGAAAATGAGCTAAATAAAAATACATATTGAAGGGATTGTTCCCTGGTGTAAATGCCCTTAAAGAGAGTATGACTAAATAAGAGGATACTGTTCCTTTCTGCAGTCATTTTCCAGCCCAGCAAATCTTTGTTCATTGATTTGTAAAATAAGAGAACATTTTGGAGTAAAAATAAGGAATATGAAAACCTTTCAGCAATATTTCACTGTATTCTTACTTGCTTCATGAAACCAAGCTAGTAACAGTTTGCTTTAAATTTTATGTGGCACATGTGAAAATTCTGGGCAAAGACTGGAAAGCAGCAGAATTCCCTGGGAAAGTCTCAGTGTTATCAAACTATGAGGACACAGGCAAGGTTGGATGGGTCCTTGAACAACCTGGTGTAGTGGAAGGTGTCCCTGCCTGTGGCAGGGGCGTTGGAATGAGATGATCTTTAAGGTCCCTTCCAACCTAAACCATTCCATGATGGCCATGGTTCCATTTGAGGCATAGGATGGAACAATGCATTATCTATTTTAAAAGTTATTTTCTAATAGAAGTGGGCTAGTAAGAACACACTCACCTTGCAGAAACACTCCAGCTAATTCAGCACTATTTTACTCTCTGTTTTGGCATTATTGCAATGGATTTCATATATACTTTTGCTCCTGGATGGAGAGGAGTTCTCTGTGGAGGTGTTCCAGGAGCATCTCTGTGCTTGGGAGGCTGCTGGGGGTACCTGGGACAGGCAGCAGGATGCTGCAACCACAGGTCATCCATCACTAGGATAATAATTTTGATTAGTGATGTGTTAAAACAAAGGCTCAGTTGGATAAATTTACATTTTTTAATTTATAGGGGAACATTTGCAAAATTAGACTTTTATCTCATTAGACACTGATTTTTAACACACTTTCCGAAATGGGTTTTCTCTGCAATGGAAAGCATGTAACTTGAGAGTCCCATTGTTAACATATCTAAGGTGTTTTTAAACACAGGCATATCATATAAGGCTTTTCAGAGCCTTCCAAATTATGTATTTTGCCAAAAGTTATGGTTCGGAATTTAGAATCTATTTAGATCTTGATTCCTTTGTGTCTGAAGCAGGAATGGTTGAAATGGTGACTGCAGTTCAAAATGCTCATTTTGCATGCATAGTAACAACTCTTTAATAAGAAATTTTACCGCAGTAAGTTAATGTGCAGTTTTATTGCCTATTATTTTTAGTGAGCATTTATAAAGCGTTATGTTTGGGGTTTAACACCTTAGCTCTTTCTCATCACAACAGGTTGAAATTTGGCATAGCGGTGGCAACCTTCATTTCAGAATTTTCACAGAAAATTGTAAACAGCAAATTGCTATAATTTGTGAAGATTTTGCTAATTTCCACACTTTGAAGCCTGTCAACTTAAATGTCAAATAACATGACATCCATATGGACCATTAGATCAATGAGAGTGTAGGACCAGAGCTGCCTCAAAGTGCACATCCTGCAGTGACACCTCTGAAGTTCTAGAACAGCCAAAAAGAGAAAAAAATAAAAAAGAGAAAAAGCAAATTGTCAAATTATGGTAGGAAAGGGCAAGACAGCTAAAACTGTCTTTTAAAAAGAATCTTTCATTCTGTCATATTGGAAAACTTTTGAAATTTCACTTTCCAAGTTGCCTCCGTGGTGCTGCAGTTGAAATCTGGGTTTAAGCCAACTTCAGAATTAGCAAGTTTTGAGCACTCAACATGCAACCAGAGAGTTTTTCATCAGCCTTGATCTGTGTAATTGTCTGATTGATATGTATTTAGTTTTTGACTTTTGGCTGGGCTCCAAGTAGAAGGCAGTATTTTCTCCTTCGTTTAGACTACTAGTCCAGATGTTTTATTTTGCATGGAATTTTTTTCTGTTTAAAACTTTTGAAATTCATGGAATATGTGTGCCATTGATATTAGTAGAATGTTGCAGTAACATACAAAATTCAGGGTTTACAGTACAGTGTTGTCTACATATTATAGAATTCCTATAAAATAACTGAAATATCTTTTATGATTCGAAGCATCAGTAACAGAGTCACTTAGGCAGAGGCTCTGTTATACTTTATTTGGGGTGTATTCATTTTGGCAATGTAATATCTCATTTAAAATGAATGTATATTGCACTATTAATTTTCATGGGTCTTAGAATAATAAAAACATCATGCAGCAATAAAGAAAAAAGCATGCCTTTTCTGTATAGCCTCTGTTTAGATGCAGCTCAGAGCCGTTCACAGAAGTAAACATAAAATCTGTGTTGTTATACAGAAATATGAAGTACTTTATTTTACACTCTGCAGTATTCATATAACAAGTTTCTATCTCAAACTTAATTCTGCAGAGCTCAGCTCTTTTAGGCAAACTGTAAAATGCTCCTGCTTTAGAGAGAGGCTGTGACTTTCTCTTCCCTGTTTACTTCCAGGAAGGATGATCTGCTGTGAGTTTTACTTAAAGATTTTTTTATTGTTACAAGTTTTTCCAGGCTTTACTCCTAACAACTTTGTTATCTGGCGTAGGGAAGACCCCTATGAGTTTTTAATGTAAGTTAATGAGTGAAGCCTTGGCAGAAATGGTGTCCAATATGTCCAATACTGGAGAGCTGAAAAGTTGAGGAAGAAGTCTGTGATGGTGACTTCTTGATATAGTAACAGCATTGATAAAGGGGGAATCTCAAGTAGGAGTGACAGTATTAATCACTGATATTACACTCTGCTGAGTTAAAAGTAGAGAACCCAAGGGACATGGGAAAAGACTCCTTGATTTTGCAATATTGATTTTATCTTCAGTGCCTTGGGCAGAAGGTGATCCAGTGCATCCAGCTGCTTTGGAAAACTGTTTATAACTTTGTCCTTGAACATATTTTCCATTAAATATGCGTTAATAATGAAGTGTCATCTTAATGTACAAGCTCGGATATATTATTTTTAAAATAATTGTTTGTTTGGGTTTTTTTTCTGGAAATGATCTTAAAAAAGGGATTGAGCTGGTTTGGGTTTTGTTTTAAAGAAAGCTTTTTGAATACAAGTTCAGTTCAGGAGAATGAAAGTGTACGCAGAATTCACACTGGTCTCACAGTAAGGACAAGGCAGTGCCCACGCAATCCTCCTCCTGAGCTCCTTTTTTGCTCCCTGATGTTCATCAAAGAGTCCTTTTCTTGGTGAAACTAAGTCAGATTTTATAACACCTTTAACTTTCAATATTCATTAAACTAAGCTTAAGAGCAGGGAGAAAACAGTTTGAATTTAATGCCTTGGAACCAAATAGTGGAAATACTTCTGTACTACTTTTTGTTTTGTGAAATGAATTCAGAGAAAATGGATGTTGTTAAAATCAATAGTTAATTGAAAGATGTGGTGTGTTTTATCATTTGTAGTAAAAGAGAAATTCTCAAATGGTAATGTTAAGGTTTTAGTGCTAACTCTTATAGAATTTATTGTGGTTTTGTCATTGCTAGAAATAAAATGTATTATTAGAAAAATATATATTGCTTATTCTTATAACTCTCAAACCTAAATTAAAATATATTAAGATTTCTATTAATTTATTTTCTTTATAAAATCTTAGGCTAATTGGTTGGTGGGGTCATGACTTCAAAACACGATTCCTCATGGAAAATGGTATGTACTTGTGCAATTTCAATTTTGCATTATTGGATTTATTTATAAAGATAAAAATATAAATATATAAATTACATTACTTATTATTATATATATTATTTATTATATAGTTTTATTTTTTGCAGTAGTTTGAGGAGAAAACACAGAACTTTGCATTTCCTCATTTATATTTAAGGTATTAAGCTAAACTCATCCCAAATATGTATTGCAGAGGAGTTAATAAAATAAATGTTGGAATGAATTTGTGTGGGCATATGGGTTTGACTGTCTCTTTCTAGATATTTTGCTGAAATACCTTCAAAATGCAGATATAGAATATGGATTAAACTTTCAGAGTATCTCAGTGAATTAAATTAATAAGTCTCTGAGGAGTGAGGATCTGCTATCATTCACTGGGGTAATGTCTTTCTTCAGGATTAGTTCCATTGGAATTAGTGAAAAAAAAAATAAAGGTAAGGCAACCTGACATAAGTCATGAAATATCACTAATGTTTCAGCACCTCCAAATTTCCTGCACTAAGGAAGGATGGGTTATAAGACAAACCCAAACCTGCTCTGAAAGAATGAACTGTTTATTGTCCCAATACTAAATGAAGACTCCTTTCCAGCTTCGACAGCTACACTGTTCAGCTCCAGCTTAAACTGTGGCAGAGAGACTATCCTGAGGGATCAGGATGATAAAGGAGCTTTTTGGTTTGATTGGTTGTTTTGTTTTTAATATATTTTTAATTTTCTGTGGCAGCGCCTGTTGATGTGGCTTTGGCTGGAGAGCACCTCTGTAATAGCCTCAGTCTGCTCTTTGTTTTCAGACCAAATGCAAGAGAGTGGCACTATGGAAAGCCAGCAGGAGACATAAATTGCCTTGAAATACTGTTAGAAGAAGAAAAACGTTGTTTATTCATTTCCATAAGCAGTTTGTAGGGGAGAAGTTGGGCATTATAAAATTAGCCAGTCTGCTGTGTGTGAAAAACATTTCTCCTGCCGCTTCCTCCTGCTCTGGTGCTGGAGCATGAAATATAAACGGTGACACAGAACTTACAGCGAGGCTTTGTAGATTTATTAAATAGATTTTGTGAAATTTCACAGCCCAAAGTCTAGGCAACTCCTCTACGTGGCCTGGAGCTACACTTAACTGCATATGCAGCCTCCCATGTGCCTCGTCAGTTTAATAAAGTTAAGGAACGTGATTCCCTGCTCCGCGCGAGCGTGCCTCTGCTGACTTGGAATTTCTCTGCTTCGTGCCAGCCTTAAAAGAGATTCAAGTGTAAAGGTGGTTTTAACACACACCATTTAAACAAATTAATTGCAGTTCTCTGGTTCCCATGAAGCTGCTAATGAGGTCTTCTGCTGGATAAAATTGGGCTTCTCTCGAAGTTAAAAGTATTAGCTGGGAATAGATTACTATTTCCTTTTAATGGCTGATTCCTATGGGCCACATTAGGGAAATATTTTATTGCGTGAGGACAGACTTCAAGATAAGGTCCGATCCATTAAAATGAAGAAATCAAAAACACTAATATAAGTTATTCATTTTCCAGAATTACAACTAAGTGAAGGAATTAATGGATTCCGGTTATCAAATCCTCCAATTTTACTGGTCTGTGCTCTGCATGCCAGTTTAGAGGTAAGTAATTGCTTTACTTTGATCCTGAATTTAGGAGTATAAAAATGTTTAATGAATGTTACGTGTATTATTGCTGTCTCCCTTAAAGAAATCTGTGGAATATTTGAAAATTGAAGGGGAGAGGTAATGAAAAGCAAAGTAACTCCACAACCCAGAGAGACCAAGGCCTTTAATTAATATACTCATCTACCCATAAATCTCACAAACTTTGCTGTTGGACCCAGAGTACCTGAAGTTTGCACCTCCAAACCTGGACTCTAGAACTCTGTTTGTCCCTGCCTCTAGGAGCTCAGTAGAAACAGCACCTTTATCCCGTAGAAACATTCAGAACTCAACATAAGAATTGAAATTGGAAGAGACCTCTAGTATCACCAAGTACAATGCTGACTTGCCTCAATACACCTCACAGGAAGGATTCTGCTCAGCATCTTCCTGCTAAGGAATCATGTAGCTGAAAAGTTGCACCCAGAGCTTCTGCTTCATATATTCCATGAGAAAAGCAGACTCATATCCTTTGTGAAAGAAAATGGATGTGGCCACTGATTGTCCTGGAGTCTCAACTGAATCAGTGGTTCAGGGAAACTATCCTTTGCTGTTGCCTCTTGGGTTACAAAGAGACAGAAACTGTTTGCAAATGTTTCCTAAAAGGGGAATTCATGAGTGTGGTATAGCTCCAGACTGTCTTTTCTTCCACAGAATCATTAGTTTTCAGGTGGTCAAAGGAGCAGAGCCCCATCTTTGTCCTATCTCTCTATGAATCACTGACACTGTGGCTGTGGGAAGGGCAGTCCTGCCACACGGAGCTAATTCCTCCTTCTTTCTGAAGGAGTGATCCATGTGCTGAAAGCCTCTAACTCACTTTGGAGAGCACAGCTCATCTCTATTGAAGTCATGGAGCTGTTTTCCAAACCCCTGTGCTGCGTATTGAGATACACCAGTCTTTCTCTTAAGGGTGGTTCACTCAGAAATCAGGACTCTGGGGTTTTGTGGCTGAAAAGGGTGGTGTTAGTTAAATTTACCTACTATATTATATATTCTGCTATATTAAAATTAGCCCTAAGCCGATTTTCAAGAAAGCCTTTGGTAGCCAGGTTTTGCCAGCAGCATAAACGAGAGAAATTTATTTCTGCTTAGCATTGCATTAACTCTAGTGGAATGGCAGGGCTGATGCTGGAACAAAGAGCAATGTCCACACACTGTACATCCCTCTTCTGTATTTACTGAAAAAACAGTATCTTAAGCAAACCAAGTCAGAAAATTGCCAGTTATGCCCTTTCCATCTTACATGCGACGCTGAAGGACTGCAAAGGGCACAGCAATGCTTCTTGTTCTGCCTGACAATTTATTTTTTTTAGTCCTTAAACATCCAATATATTGTTTTAAACTTTATGTGACCTTCGAGATGAGCTGAAAGCTATGCTGCTATGACCCAGATTGTCAGTGCTCGGGTTTGTGTGGGCTGCTGTCATTTAGCCCACTGCAGGGAGCCTCGAACAATGAGGGCTGAGCAGTTTCCATTGCCTCCCCTTTCCCTGCCCACATTACCTTTTGGCACAGCCAGGATTTCCCAGTGCTAATTGCTCTAATATAGTGGGAAACAAAATAGTTTTCATGTCTGGCAAGAGATGGCTAGCGAAATTGCATGCCACCTTCACTGGGACACATTAAGCAGAAGGCAGTTTTTCCAATGCAAACAATGAAAACTGCAAGTGTTAATGGATGTTATTCCTCAATAATGCTTAAAGTGACTGTTATGGCAGTAGCTGCTGCCTTTTATGGAAAAAAGGGGAGCGCTCTATAGACACATTTAAAAGACCTTTTTCAAAAAATTTCACCCAAGAGACCAAATATGCCTTGCACAAAGCCTGTGGAAACAGATTTTTGCATGCAGCCTGAGGAGATCCATCCCTCATACTACTGCAGATCCTGGAGGAATAGGAGGCAGGTCCCTGTTTTGCCTCCAGCAATGCACTGAACAATCCTGTGTGCTTTCTTGCCTGAGTGGTGGAGGAAGCACCTCTAGATTTTAGTTGACCTGTGCAAAGCTGACTGCTGGTGGCTCTCGTCCCTGTCATATTAATTTCCTTGCGAAGTTGGTCATACAGCATCCATATTCTGTTTCACCAACGCAAATGCAGGGGTTTTTGGTCTTGTGCAGCATCTAGTGGGTGCGATAGCATCAAGAGTGAGACTTGGAATGTTCTACAAAAGAATGATTTCCAGATGCTGCTGGAAACCAGAATTTGTTGTATTTTGAGTAGGATTTTTCAAGTACCTCTCAGGCTAGGATATAAGTGATCTTAAAATTGTTACTTGTCCAGTGTGAAGCAGTGATTTCTTGAGAGTGAAGATCATGGATTTTCATCTAGGATACTGCCTGGATTTGCAGCTGCTGTCAGTGGAGGAATGACTGTCCATGAGCAGTGATATTGTATTGATGTGCCAGGCTGTGATTTGAAGTGGCTGTGGGGCACTTGCATGTCTGTATCTTGTCATTTCCCCTGCAACTACTTCCATAGGAGGAAGAAAAGGGAGGATTTGAGGAAGGCAGGGGTAAATTGTTTCTGGGGTCTCATATTCCGTCTTTCCCTGTCATGGAGCCTTTCCAGAGCAACAGCAGAAGCTGTCTCACCTTCTGCTCCCAAATTCTTCTTCCACATTGTTTGATCTTGTTTGTGTAGACAAATAGCATTGCCATTTCCAAGCAGTCATTTTTGCACACCTCATGATATTTTGAGTTTCTGAAGCTCACCAGTTCCTGTAACTGTGTAAGAGCACAGAGCTATTAAACAAGAATTCAATGAATATTTTTTTTCTTCATGTGGACTGGGGCAGAGAGAGACTGTACAGAACTTAAATCTGTGAAGACAATATGTTAGTATACTTTCAAAGACAACAATTTGTAGACCAGTCATGATGTTTCAGTCTTGGCCCTTGGATTTTGTTAGTAGAATCATTTAGTTTGGAAAGGACCTCCAAGGTCACTGAGTCCAGCCATTAACCCAGCACTACCTGGTCCACCACTAGACCATGTCCTCAGGTGACATATCAATGTATTTTTTGAAAATTTCCATGGACTGTGATTCCACCACTGCCCTGGACAGTCTAATCCACTGCTTGACCACCCTTTTAGTTAAGAGATTCTTCCTAATATCCAACCTAAACCTGTCCTGGTGCAACTTGAGGCTGTTTCCTCTTTTCCCATCACTTGTTACCTGGGAGAAAACACTGTACCCCACCTGGCTGCACCCTCTTTACAGGCAGTTGTAGAGACTGAGAAGGAGTGTACTAGAGGTACATACAAGGAAAAACTTTCATGTAATTTTGAGTTTTGTCCAGCACTGTTGCATCTATAGAGGATTTATGGATCCTCTTCAGATGTGCAGATGGATGCTCTCTTAGCAAACTAGTTTTGTGTGCAAGTTCATTTATGCAGACACAGACCTGTATGAAACTTTTCAACAGCAAACACAGAAGTCTTTCATTACCTAAAGCATAACATTGTCCTGTGTTTTCAAAAGCCAAATCCTGCCATGTTTATGTAAAATATCTCTCTGGTATTACTACTTGATTCCACTGGTAATGTATAGAGAAATCTGTCACCCTTTCAGTCTTTCTTTATTTCCTTTTCATTTTCTGTAGCAACACATTCTCATTCTAAAGATTTCAAATCTTTACAGGTTTTTAGTCAAACTACAATGAAAGCATTGAGGAGAAAATCTGTTCTACTGACTGGTTACCTGGAATACCTGATAAAACATTACTACAGTGAGGATAAAACAAATCCAGAGAAGCCCTTTGTAAGAATAATCACACCATCTCGGATTGAGGAAAGAGGATGCCAGCTCACTCTGTCCTTTTCCCTTCCAATCAAATCTGTGTTTGAAGAGCTGGAGAAGAGAGGAGTAGCTGTGAGTACAAGCTTCATCTTATGCACTGTTTTGTGAGCCTACACCATAAAGTAATAATTTGCTTTTATTCAAATATAGTCTCATATAAGGCAAAAAAACCACTAGGACTGATAAAAATTTCTTAGTTCTTCATTTTTTAGTTCTACAAACAATCAAATTTGTAGAAATATTTTATAAATTATTTCTTAGACTGTATATTGCCCCTTCACTATTGACTTATTTCCAGTAGTTATGGAGTCACTGCTGAGGTCAGAGCTGTGTCATGGGTGAGTTATGGTGGGAGGTGTTACAGATATGCAGATGATGGTCTGAACAAGAAAGACAGGGAGGAAAAAAAACCCATAAATTGCTGGGAAAACACAAATATGGGTATGTCAGAGCTGTCCAGATCCCCTGCCCTGAGTCCAGTCATGTGGCCATAGACTTCAAAGAGGAGGTCTGAGAGTCCCCACTGCCAGCAACCAGCAGGACTTAGGTGGAGCTCAACCCCTCACACACGTACAGACCCACACAAAAAGGAGCTCTGAACCTCCATCAGCTCCTTTCCTGATCCACAAATGGCTAAATTCATGGAAAAGCTGCCATGTTCTTAGAGATGTGTTTTAGCACTCAGAAAAAGAAGCCACTGAACAGCACTACTGTGTAATGGCATGGGTACTATCAAACACTGCTCTAGAAGAATAAAAGTGAAATTTAATGCTATATATTGGGTGATTTAGATGTGCTGGGAGGGGAGGCTGATAGCATAATGCCATATAAATGAGATATCAGTTCTATTTCTGCTGGGGGTTTGTCTCCCCAAAGGGCAACTCTTTTAGGTTATGTATGCTGCTCTTTTGGTGCTGCCAGGGAATTCCAGGAACTCCTGCTTTTAAGAGGGCACAAGGCCTCACACTGTTGGCTTGTCTTTGCAATGCAGTGATATTTTTCAAATATGAGAGATTATTACATTCAGGAAAATGTTCAAAATCACAAAGAGGGGAAGAAAACTACTGCAATGCCTGTGCCATTATTTCTTCCTGTAGTATAAGACACTCTCACATACTACAATGGGGGTTTTTTTGTGGGATTTTTTTGTCACCTGTGTGCCTCTTCAACTCTGGGTTTCTATAGGTACTAAGGTGGGTTTTGGGGATACATGGGTGGTTTGGAGCCCGCAATTGAACTGCTAAAGTCCTGCCCATCCTGAGTTTTGCATCATTTTTTTAGGCAAAACACTACTCTTCTTACTCAGTTCTTCATGATATTGCTCCTCACTTTAGGTCCTTGAGGATCCCAGTTTTTACATGTGCCTCCTTGTCAGTCCAATCAGTCTTCCTTGAAGACAAGCATGGCATTTAAAAATATAGCCTGACAGATAAATATGAAGTGACCTGAATTTACTGACTGTTCCCTTTCTGTTTTGCAGTGTGATGTGCGAGAACCAAACGCTCTTCGCGTTGCCCCAGTTCCTCTCTACAATTCTTTCTGTGATGTGCACAGATTTATTGAAATCCTGGGATCTGCAATTACATCTTCAAAACAAACAGCAAATAATACTGTGCTATCTGGTTCTTATTGATGGCTCAGCTGTATCTTTTAATCTATTTCTGACTAAGATGCATTTATCCTGCTGAGCGGTTCTTTGCTTCAAGTAGACTGAGCTATATCCCGTGCAATTTGCAAAAAATGACTGTGCTTGAATAGTTATTTACAACAGACATAGTTTTATTAAAGCTCATATTTCCACTCTGCTTTGACTTTGACTTCATGAATTAGTATGCTTTGTATATTTTAATGGGGCTTTTCTTAAACATTTTATGTAGTTTTATTACATTAGCTTTGAGAAGCATGGAAGAATAGCTATCAACTAGAACAGGAATGAAAAAAAATCCCTTCTTTATTACAAAAATTATGCATAATAAAATGTGGGAAATAGACAAATCACCAACTGTTAAAAGATACAGTCCAATTTACATTTTTAATTTAGTAATTCTATTTAAAGTACAGGGTATACTTGAAAAGTAAAAGTTGAACAATTAGTTGTTTCAAAACTCTGGACTGCTGCACACCAAATTTTTCTAAGGGCCCAGTATTTTGAAATTCTGGTTTAATTAATACTTTAATTGGAGAATGAATTTACATTGCAAATACCTTCTTTGCTGTAATACAGTCAGCTAAAACAAAACATTTCATCTTTCTAGGTACTCGTCTTGGAGATGAGGAGCTGGAGAAAGCAGAGAACAGTTTCAGACCCATGTAAGGCAGCGCGAAGGGCTGTACAAACCCGCCCTGCAGCTTTAGTGAGGCTTAGTTCAGATCAGGCAAAAGGAACTCTGAGCTCCTTAAGCAGCAGCAAAACATCTCATTGTTAACTTGCCCGTGTGGCCTGAATTTTAACAGAGATTTGCACAAGACAGCCAAGGGTAATGTAGAAAAACTGCTTACATTTCACCAAGTCTTTTTCCAAAGTTGTTTTAAGGCATAAGTAACACCTTGGCATAATTGGCAATTAAGCCCTAAAGTCTGTAGCTAGTCACACACACTTTTTCAACAATCAGCTACGACTTTCTCTCTGACGTTGTTCAATGTGTCTGATTTTTGGTGTGAAACACTTTGAAAATTGCTTCCAGTAATGCCTTCAATACTTGAAGGGGGCTTGTAAGAAAGAAGGAGATAAACTTTTCAGCAGGCCTGGTGTGATAGGACAAGGGGGGATGGTTTTAAACTGAAGGAGGGTAGATTTAGGTTAGATATAAGAAGGCAGGTTTTTACAATGAGGGCGGTAAAACGCTGGAACAGGTTGCCCAGAGCGGTGGTGGATGCATCCCTGGAAACATTCAAGGTTGGATGGAGCTCTGAAGAACCTGAAGATGTCCTTGCCTGTGGCAGGGGGATTAGACTAGATGACCTTTAAAAGTCATTCCAACTCAAACTACTCTGATTCTAAGATACTTCTTTTTATTCTTCTTCAACGGTGAGAAAGTGATTTTGGGGGAGTGAGGACTACTCCATTTTCTCTTACAGTCACTTTTGCTGGTTGAAATGTTCACATCCTTAGAGCATCTGCTGCTGCAAAAGGAAATTCAAGAGCCTTCACAGCATCTACCTGTACTCTAAAATTCCCCAAAGATGTGTAGTTTTAAAATCCTTCCTGCAGTAGCACCTATTTAATAGCTTGCAGTGTGTCTGGGAAAGCTGAAAGAATGGCAAATACAATATTTGTTGGTATTTTTAGCACTTGTGGAGAGTAAGAAGAGCTTCTTTAACCAGAATATTGTTACAAAGAATAGCACAGGAGTCTTAATCAGTTGGGAAGCTCTGTCTCTCTCAAGAGGTTTTGATTACACTGACGTCATCTCTCCTCAGTTCAGCTGAGACCAGATTGTTGTGTTGCAGACCAGGTATCTGCATTTTTGGGATTTATTTTTATCCTTGCACCTGCAGCTCAGCTACTTTAGCTGTCAAGCCTCATGATCTTAGAAAAAGGCTGTTTTCCATAAAACGACCGTTGCAAAAAGCAC
The DNA here is from genome assembly GCA_013398175.1 of Climacteris rufus. Lineage (NCBI taxonomy): Eukaryota > Metazoa > Chordata > Aves > Passeriformes > Climacteridae > Climacteris > Climacteris rufus. The sequence goes on from VZRZ01004655.1 coordinate 1,005,086, forward strand.
TGAATTTAAACCTGTGCTGGTCCACAATGTTAAAGAGGGGGTTTAATTCAGTGTCAGTGTCTTTGAAGCACTTAATAAAAATCCAGATATGGATCATAGGATGGATCCTAGGTCATATTATAAAATATCTTATTCTGATATCAGCTGAACCTTCTTGTAACAAACCCAAGAGGAGTAAGGATCTCAAAATCTCTTTCTAAATAGCAGTGAGATCTCAGGTTTGGACAAACTGTCTTGGCAGTCACAGGCAGATAAATGGTGATTTTTGAGAAGTTCAACTTTGGCATTTAATTCACAAACTGTGAAAACTATTTCTTGTGTCTCTGGTTGAGGAAAGTCAATCAAGTAGAAGGTAAAGTACTGAATATGTACAGTTCAGCTTTCAAAGACTAACAGATTAATACTAAATATTTAATAGTATTTTGTCTTTTAGGATCATTTCAGGCTGCAGGTACAAATATTGACTTTACAAATAATTATTTGTGTTCCATTTGAGGGATTTGATTAAATGTAGTGCATCAAAACTCAATTATTTCAACTTTTTTGAGTTACCCTCTCTTTTTTACCCGTGAGCTCTGAAGATAATCTGAAAGCTCATTGCATTTATAGGCACATATACAAATTCAAAAAATTATTTCCAAAAGAGTGAGGAAAGGCTGTATTGAAGTTTATTCATTTTACTGAAACAAAATTGCAGCAGAAGCATCAGTCTCACATGGTCTTTCCCTACTTGAAATACAAGTTTTGCAAAATGAATAATACTGAAAGTTAACATTAGGTGTCAGTATTTTACATATTATTTAGCAAAAGAATATCAAGTGAAAAAGCTTCTGTGAAAAAAAAAATAATATTACAGTCTTCTTTTTCAAATGCTTTAAGTTATCACAGTTAGAGTAATATCAGGAATAATTACGTGTGAAATAATCAATTGTATATACCCAGAATGCTTCTTGCTAGTTACATCTCTGATTTAAAATACAATATTAAGTACCATTGCTTTCTACTTGTGACAACATTTCATTCTTGGATTGTCTGAAAATACATTTTTCAAATTGAACTGCGAAACATGAGTGTCTGTAGATGACAAAAAATTGATATCCAGGTAGAGTGAGAAAATGCCTACAAAACGGAGATAAATATGAGTATGTGTGTCCCTGGTTGCATGTGATCTTTTTTAGCACAACAATATTTAAAAGTGTACAGGCCTCTTAAGCTCACTGCAACTGTTGAAAACACAAGGCAAAAATACAATGGGATCCATTTGTGCATTTTTTAACCCTGCTTTTGTCATGGGAACACCAAAGAGAAGGCAAAGTCTTCTTTCATAAGCAGAAAAGGATGCTGTTGTTTTGCAAAGGAACAATATACAGTGAGTGAAGAAAAAGGTTGTGACGTATAGTCATTTTCTCATCTGAGCTTGTGGCATGACTGAGAATGGGAAGGATGTGGCTCATTTGAAGAGCTTAAACCCCACTTGATTTTGTTTTACCAACAAATTATAGTACGTGTTTAGATTAAGCAAGAAAGATGAAAGGAGAAAGAAAACACAGAAGATACTAAAACAAAATAATTAACTTTTTAACCTGTGCTACACATTCCCAAACAGAACTGGGTATGGGTGGGAATTCCCTGTGAAATTCTAGCCCCTGGGGTAGGGATGGGATTTGGCTGGGTTCACAAAGGTGAAAATAAGCATTTAGGACAAAATCCGCAGAGGGGCCTGACAGGATGTGTCTACATCAAAGCAGCAACATAAGTATTTTATTTTAATATCTTTCCCTGAGTCACAGAATCGTTGAGGTTGTAGAAGACCTCTAAGATCATCAAGTCCAGCTGCTAACCCAGCACTGCCATGTTCACTGCTAGAAGGAAGACATGGCTGAGGTAGGTGTGTTATTTCCTATACTCACCTTTAAAACATATTTCAGAGGGAGCTGACCTACTCAGAGACCCTCAAAAACCTCTGCAGGTTCACATCTGAAACTCTGGGCACTCAAACTGATGCAAATATATTTCTGAAAAGCTACTTCCTCTCTATGACCAGCTGAGAGACAGTTTTGCATTGTAAGCTTAAACTTTTGTCAATATTTGTGAAATATATTTAGACAGCTTATTCCGAAATGAGTAAGTTATAGATCAGTAATTCATACTTTTTATATCCCAAGTTTTTATTACCTAAACTTACTCTTCTAAGCATCGTTTTATGTTTCTAGTTAAATATAAGTGAGAATTGATTGGGGTATTTCTCAATGGAATTCTATCTTTATTTCATCATAATTGCTTCATATTTGAATAATGACAGATGAACTACTTCATTCAATTGCAGTTTTAAGGCTTTGAAGTCACAATAGCAGCAAAGGATTTAAATCCTGAAACCATTATTATGGCACAGAAGACATCAGGGAAAAGGAAAACTTATGCTAGTGTAATTTTCTAGACAGAAAAATTCTTCTACGATTGCACTTTTTTCCTTTTTATTATTTTTTTTTCCTCTGGACATTTTATTAATGTCAAAAAAGCCCTGGAAGAAGAAATTGGAAATGCTGAGTGAGAGTCCATGCTGTAAGTAAACTTCTGTAGTTCTTTGGCTTTGGAGCTGCCTACAAACCTTTTAAAATTCTAGGCAGCTGCAATACTGTATTTCACCAATAAAGAGTTCATTAGATCTTTTTTCTCTCTGACATTTACATCTAGTCCTGAGTACATGCTAATACTCCAAGGTATGAATTTCAAAGTTCCCTTTATCTTTGTGTACAGTTTTAAGCAATTAATCAAATGATAAAAAATAGCTTTAAAAATAAGGAACGAATTGTGAATTTAAAGTACATGTTCAAAAAGTTGCTACATTATACTTTGGGGGGGATGGGGCCTCATATCAACTGAACTAAATATTAGTGTTCTTTTTTTTGTACCTTACATTTTATTGAAGAATTCTGGCACAATCCTCAAATTGTTAAAACATGACCAAGTGGTATATCCAGGATAGTTCTTTCTCCTCAGAGGCTACATCAAAGTGGGAGAGACATAGAAAAATCATTATTCAATATGTTCAAAATGATTCCCAGGTGGGGGAAGATTTATCTGGGCTTCTGAAATGAGAGTGGAGGCAAACAGCACCGAGACCCCGCCGTTTGAAATAAGAGTGAGTGACAGCTGCATCATCCCTGCACAAGGTACAAATACGAAGATATGCATGAAGTGTAGTGGGATGGGGGTTGCCATATAATTTTGGCAACAGAGGCCAAATTGAGCCTCAAAAGTTCAAGTCTCAGCTTTGGTACTCCAGGTGTGCTCCCAGTGCCTCAGTTTTCAGGAGAAAGCCTGGGGTGGAGGGGCTGTTCCAAGGGTAGTTGGGAATAGACATCTGGGAGCTTCTAAATGTCATTAATGAATCTCAACAGAAACATGCCTCTAATCTTTTTGCCTGTATTTCCTGTTTTATTCAGTGAGGAATGTCAAGTATACCAACACCCTGTTTCTTTTTAACGAGTGTTTTATATTAATTTCCACCTGGGAAGTGGAAGGAAATGTTCAGAAATATTCATCCTTCAGACAGGACATAGAAGTTTTAATGTCCTAGCTGAAGGTTTGTGCCAAATGCTCAGATGCTGTTTTGTGTGATATCTGATTTAAACCACTGTGTTCATGAGGCAACAGATTCTGCCAGTTCTTACCTTCTTGTATAGAAAACACCTTGCAGTTGGGTAACTTGTGAATGTGTGGGCTTTCCTTTCTAAAGATTCTTCTAGATTTTTCCAACTGAAAGAGAAAAAGGGTGAAGGTCTCATTTAAAGGAATTGTGAGTAAAAGTCTATATTCATCTGCTTCTGAGTTGTCTTAATTGACCCTGAAATGTGTTTTTTTTCTTATTTTTAAACTGATGTGAAAATCCCACTTATTATAGAATCATAGAGATGTTTATGTTGGAAAAGCCTTCAAGGTCATTGAGTCCAGCCATGAACCTAATGCTGCCAAGACCACCACTGAACTATTTCCTTATTTTTTGTTTGACTTCTAGTTTCAATGCAGTTCAGTGGCAGATTAATTTAATGAATGTATAAACTTTGTTATGACACTTAAGTTTCATATGCTCTTTAAAGAACAGGAAAATTTCTTCTGCATTAAAGCAGCTGTAACAAGTACACTGAATTTTGAAAAGAAGTTAATCTCAACTTTTCTTATTTAACTAATAAATGAAATATTCTGTATTGCTCTGTATCAGATATGGATGAAGGATAATGCTATGTATCAATTTTTGGAATATCCTAAATTCTGTGGAAGATGATGTAGCATATGACTGCTTGATTTTCATTAGTATTCTTATTTTACTCAAACTTTCTCTCTTTAACTGGATATTAAAACTGAAGTGATAAAATACCAGAAGAAGTATGAATCACCAAAATTCTATGCTGAAGTCTGTTCTCCTGACATTTTTCTGAATGAATATTGAAATGCTTCTCAACAAAAGATCTTGAAATTGCTCCATCAGTAATCAGACCCAGACTTAACTGAAAAAAAATCTTTTTATATTTAGCTATGAAAAGCCTGCTCTTAGTTATAATGGTGATCATTAAAACAAATGCCTTGAAAGACTACTATTTTCAATTCAAAGTCTCTTCAAACGCATATGAAAAACCCGATAATATATAATAAATTTATCCTGAAAAAGTATTAGACAGAAAAACACATCAAATTAATGTATATGACATATATGAACATCTATATGTATATCTATGTGTGCTCCTCTCCAGAGAATTGAGAGGTTTGGTTGTGCCTTTAATTTTTTTTTTTTTTTTTTCCACATTTATGGGAAGTGTAAGAAGTGGTTTAATTTGATGAAATCAAACATTCCATGAAAACAAAGGCGTTAGCTCTGAAATAAGACATCAGCTTTGCAGGGCTATAGATCCTTTGAACTTGGATGACATTGTCTCTGAGGACAAGATGTTTGATGAATTTTAGACTTTAAAGCCTTTAGTAGGAAAAATTAGTCCAGAATCTGTTCCTGTAGGATGGGGAAAAAATAATTCTTCAAAAGATCAGGAAAAAAATGATGTCATTTTCTATTTCCCTTAAGTACCTTTTCTTCAGATGCTTATATTGGAAAAGGCTCAACAGCCATGAATTCAGGGGCTTATGCTCCAAGTGATCAGGGCATTTATGTCCTCTCTGTACAGAATATTGGGGAGGGGGAAAAAAACCTTCTTAGAATATAAGGATAAAGGGCTCTATGGGTAAGATGGTTTTACAAAACATCGCTGACTAATTTTAATCTATTAATTTAATATAATGAACATAATGATTTGTGTAAAATTACTTTACCCCTGTTATATGCCAAATCTGTCAGGAACAGCTGCTTTGCATTCAATATATCATAATGACATATACTGTGGAGTTAAAATATTTAAATTTTTTTTCATTAAGGCCCTATTTTAGATTTGCAAGCTTATGCACAAGGGGAGGAGGGCTGGTGCCTCCACTGACTTTTGCTGTTAAAGGTTATCAAAAAAACTCTTGGCTCTGTGAAGAAACGAGTAATGAGTGCAAGTTGGTTTTGCAGACCCTGTTACAAGGGAAGAATAAACCAGGATTTAAAAGCCTCATGGAGAGTATTTTTCCCAACAGGCCTAATGTTTAATGGTTTTTTGCTCAGAAGAATTAGAAGGGTCATGATAGCTGGAGCTTGAAATAAAGGTAAATTTATAACACAGGTGGGGAGGTGGACTGAAGGGTTTTTAATTAATTAAGCCTTTATAAACACACAGAGGCTGGAGCAGACACTCCCTCTCTCACTCTTTCCTACATACTAAAGACTCCTAAAATTATTACCTAGATCTAAATACCACTTTCCTTCAGAAGTGCTAATGATACACTTTGTCCTGTTGCAGAGCTTGCCTGGACTCGCAGAAATAATGGATCTGGATCAACATTTCTCACAGCTCAGAAGGTCTAATTCTGGCTGACAAGAAATTATCATTGCAATACTTTTGCTAAACACCCCACACACAGACATCATGCAAGAGTGGAGATGTTGTAAAACGTGGCTCTAGGCTCCTTCTGTTGCAGCCTAAAGGTGATTCTTCCATGAAAACCTACATAAGTAGCTTCAGCATTGGGGTACAACAGTGCTGTGTAGCTGCTTTAGGAGACTCTCTATTAATCCTGACAGATAGAAAATTAAAAAGGGCTAAAAAAACAATATTACAAGCATGGACCAGAGCAAAGATGAGGAGAGCATGGTCTTGAGAAACAAGGGAACAGGAAGTCTATGACTTAAGAGACCACAGACTATAGAGCTTAAAAGGAACCGAAAAACTGGAACAAGCTCAAATGCTATAGAATAAGGGCTATCAGTTTTCTATTTTTTTTCTGCTTGGAGCAAGCTGAAATTTGTTGCATTTTCCCAGATATGTTGAAGTGCTCTGAATAAAGACATCCTTGTTTTCTGTAGGTGGCTGCTGTGACTAAGTCTTCCAAGAAGTGCAAACATCAAATAATACCTAACACTCAGCCTGGTGGTTACTAGTTGCATTGAAGATGCCTTTCTTTCCCTTTTTTTTTCTTTTTTCCTTTCTCAGGTCTGGATATCCCCATTCACTGACAGCCTAATTTCCTGACATCTCCCAGATCCTATGAGGATGCACAGAAGCAGTTTTCTGTCAGAAGGAGGGAGCTGGGGAAAAGGTCAATGGGGTACAGTCATAAACATAAATTAGAAGTATCTGTGTATTACATGAGCAAATAAAATCATAGGAAGGAATTGGAACTGACATACTGAATTAATTCATTCAACTAATTGCTTAAGTCTTTGATAAACTGATTTATTTTGTTGTTTCCCAGTCCATTTCAGGCAGCATAGTCTCCCCTGAAAGCTTCTGGACACAGAAGAGGACATTCATCTGTCTGCAGTGGAGTTTGACATCCCGCAACTGACTTTCTCTTGCATTTGTTGACTGCTTTTTTCTGGCACCAGTGCCTGCACAGCTCTGATGCACTCTGGGATGGGAGGCAGCAGGGTGAGAGCAGAGCTGCCACATGGATAAAGCCTCTGTTAAGAATATACAAGAAAGTTCTTCAGCAATTCTTATTTCCACTAAATTTGATGGGGCCACTCTGTTTTTGTGAATAGATTGTGTGGCTGCATGCTTATGTTTATCTTTTTTATTCTTTTTCTGAATGGGACGTTTGGAACTGTAGGAATGAGAATCTTCTTCCTCCAAGGTTGAAACTAAAGGAGAAAATATCCCAGGACATCTCACCTTTCTTCTGTATTCATCCTCAGCATGGGATTTTACAGGGCTTGGGACTCTTTCCACTAGAAACTATTCATCATGTAGCTGAAACTTTTTTAATAGAGGTCAAAACAACACTGTCTGGAACACCATTTTTGTACAAAGGACTGATATATTCCTCCCAGACTCTTCCCTTTTCTGTGAAAACATGGGCCATTTTTACAACTCTGACTTGATCCTGGGCTCATAGAACTAGATATTGTCTCCCAGACTGAAGAACTCTCTTTTCTTTTAAGGTCCCTTATTGTGTGATGCAAAACCACCTTTTTGGCAGTTTGGTATTGTAGTACTTTTAGCACTTCAGAAAATACATTTACACTGCATTTCAAACTTGCATGTAACTAAATCCTGTCAAGGAAAGTCTTTACATAATGCATCAACATATGCTGGGGTTTTGTCTCCTTTTTTAGTACAGTATGGCTATACAATGGGTTGGAGTGGCTTTTCTAAGTTATTAAATATAGCCCTAGGCAAAGTTGGCCTTTAAAATTAGTGTCTAGATCCTTAAAAACACCTGGGAAAGAGAGAGCAAAGGACAAGGTTGGATTTATGTAGAATTGTCTCATCTAGTAGTTTTCATTAACTTTATTGTGTTATATTCATTTTTTTATAACAATGAAATATTACATTAACTAAGCTTGAAAAATAGTGAGGGTAAACCAAAAAATTGTATTATTTTCTTAGCTATAAATATTCCTAAATCCAAACCCCATTTTAAGGCAAAATGAACTTTATTAGGAAGTAAATGCTCAGAGGGTTCTATCCTAAACTTCTCTGCTGCTTTTTAAAGTATATCTGTTATCAAAACTTTAGTGGCTCAGCTATTAAGTGATTTAATGCAAGATCATTTTTCTCCTAAAATGTGAATGTTCTGGGTTTTAGACCTCAAGTCACAGCACATATGTTCCTTCCATAGAGCCAACATTAAACTGCTGGAGACTCTCTAAAGATCTATTTCCTACCACCTGTGACCATTTTGTTAAAATGTCTTTTGCACTTTGAAGACTGTGGTAAGTAAAATGGATTGTTTAGGGGAAAAGTCAGCTCAGAGTAAAAGGGTTGGGAAGATGATACTGGAATGTTTATCATGCACGTTATGGTTGAGAGGGTTGTGTGAATTTAGCCATTACTGTATATTTACATTGACATTTACATTGAGGCTTCTACATAATGAGCATTTATTGCCCAAGCAGGTAATATTAGAGGCTGCTGTTCACTTGGCTATAAGCTGTTGGAGCTGTTACATGGCCACTTGCATGGCCTTCTTGATACATAAGAATGTGCTTCCAGAAACATTTTTCCTGGAATTAAATATTCAAAGCCCTTGTAGCAAAAAAAAGTAATGGCTGCTGAATGGATGTCAGCATTCTGAGCAAACAGTTGCTGTGAGCAAGAATATGAATTACTGGCCATGCAGACAAAATTCTTTGTTCTCTTTTTGAAATATTCTATGAAAAATATAATTTCTCTGTTGAAAAATGTGGGAAATAATTCTTTATTTTTTCACTATCTAAGGCCATGTTGGATAGGGCTTGGAGCAATCTGGTTTAGTGGAAGGTGGCCCTGACCATGGCAGGAAGTTGGACCTGGGTGATCTTTAACCATTGTATGATTCCATGATTATCACAGGGTCTTCTAGTTTCCTAGGGTTTTCCCAGTGAATTGCAAAGTTTCAGAACTTCTACCATTTTCATTATTAAAAAATTATTTTCCTCTGCAACCAGTCATTGGATGCACAACTGTTCTTCCAGGCCTGTGCCTGTGTGCTCTAATGTATTGTCTATTATGGCTGGATTTAACCACTGAATTAGTTTTGCTACTGGGTGTCTGCTGTACAAGCCAGACTATAGGCTGCCTGCCAGTCATCACAGCAGGGAATAGAGGCTGAACTAGGCAAAACCAACAAAAAGGCAAGTTTTCTTTCCCCCTCAGGAGAGTGCTGGGCCAGATCAAGTCTTGGAATGGCTGTTTAAACTGAGGAAGGTTATGATACCTCTCAAATTTATTATAACACAGTTGATAACATTTGCTGGGCATTCAGCACCCTCGGTCAACAGTGATTTTTTTAAAACTGCTTTTTTAGTTTCAATTCTCTGTACTGTGAGGTATGAGATGAGGCAATCTGGATGTTCACCAGCTTGGTGACACGTCTCACAGGCAATGACGCCATCAGTCACTAAAACAGGGACAAGAAATCAGCGCTTCAGAAATTATGCTCCATCTTTAACTTACACAGCAAACACAAGGGCCAACCTATTGAGCAGCAATCTGCTCCAGGTAGTGTCTGAGCAGCTTCTGTTTCCTGCTTAGTTTTACTTAGATTAAAAGCACTAAGATTTTGTTAAACTGGCTTTTTTTCTTTTTTGCACATCTAAAGTATTTTCAGCCTTTCAGAGATCACACAGGAAGCTTGTGCTGCATAAGTTTGAGCTGTATGCAAAGCTGCCATCCTTTTATAGAATTTTGTCACTGCTGACATACTGTCAAATGGATGTGAAGGAGCTCAGACGCAGTCTGCAACTCAAGTGAAATGTTAGGTGTGCAGTGAAAGACATTTCCATGAAAAATGTCATGTCCCCGGTAATCTAGGGTTTGGACAAGGTAACATAGGCAACTTCTGCTGCAGTATTTTACAGGTTTGAGCAAGGTTTTTTTTCACATTTTAGTGGTGAAATTCTGTCGTCCACACTGTTCGCAAATATTTTGTGGTTGTAAAAATGCTTCCAATGATTTTATCTGAGGAAAATCTGAAGATCCACATGACTACAATAAATTTTTCTATTAAAATTTATTTTGTACGACAAAATTGTTTGGAACATATACTGCTTTCAAAAGAGTTAGCAATTAATTAGTGCTGCTGCAGGTCCTGAAGGACTAGCAGTGGTTAGTTTACAGAAAAGCACTGTACTGCTTTCTCACCTCCTTAAACCTGGGAGAAACCACTCATTAGTGTTCCTAGACATAATTCTCACTTTTATTTTAAAAGTCCAACTTTAAAATACATCCCTAAAACACAGTGCCTACCAATAAATGATATTTTAGTTTAGAAAAGGGAAGACTACCTGTTGTGCTGTTCAGATTCCTCTCCTGACTGTCCCTTTGTGCTACCTCTTTGCACATGTAGGAAGCATTTGAAAACAAAGACGGTCTTGGTTTTGGCTTTGTATGGCCTTTGGCATGACTGGATCTTTGGCCATGAAATGGACATTGTAGAAGTTACTAAAAAATCAACAATAGTATTGTAAAGGCCATTGTATAGCCTAAGAGCTCTGCCCTTCCTTCAGCAGTGCTGTGTCCCCCTGTTTTATTACTGGATTTAAGAATTTCTTGAGTTCCTGAAGGTTTTGCTACCCCACTGCTTCAGCAGGTGCATGATGTACTAAAGTCCCTCTCTACAGGAACTTTCTTGCACCTTTTTTTGCTGCAACAGGAAATGATCTCTCTGCAAATAGGTCACTTCTTTTCAGCCTTGTAAAATATGTCACAATCCCGTTGTAGGTCTTCCCAAGCTTGACTCCAGCCGCAGCCCCACCCCTTGTTTCCTATCTCCATTAGGATAATTTTGCTATCTCTGTTATGTCGATTTTCCTTTCTCCATGGATTGCTCTGTGGGGTTCTCCTTTAGGGCACCCAGTGACTTTGTTGCTGGACATCTGTGCAGATGGAACACACGTTCTTGAGGAACTCCACTGGCAGCCCCTGTCAACAGAGTTCATTTTACCTCACTGTCGGGACAAATCCTGAAATGTCAGGATGGCCGTGACTTTCTCAGGTCATGTGGCAGCTGTTTGGGCCTTTGTGTAGGAGACAACCAAAAAAGATCCCCTTGTTCTGCCAAAACATTACCAGAGAGCTCTTCAGTTCTTCAGCCTGACCATCATGGTTGTCCCCACAGCACCACAGCCATGTCCTGCATGGGAATCCCCGTTTCTCCAGAGAGACAAACTCTCAGTTTGTAAGCTGACCTAGAAACACCAGAAAGATGTTTTGTTCCTTGCTGAAAAAAAGGCCATGGGACAGATTCTGGTGAAGGCATATGCAAGGAAGGGGTTTTTCCAGAAACCCCAGGGGCTGCCCTGAAGGTGCAGAATTCTCTGGGTTCCCCCTGCCTGAGAGGGACCCTTACGGTGTGAGAGGCTGCGGGAAGTGACGCAGGGCAGCAGCTGTGGGTGCCTGTGCTTCTCCAAGGGCTGCTTCATGGAGAAGTCTCAAAACAGAAAACAAAGAAACAGAAGTGTTTGCCCGGGTGACCTCCGTCAGGCAACAGTATAAGTCACGGTAGGGTTTTTTTGGTAGCAAACTCTCTGATTGTCCAGAACTTGCTACTTGATTAATCTAAATAACATTACAGTACATGTCTTGTTTACTAAAACTATATTTCAAAATAGCAAAGGAGATTTGTTGCAAGGTATTTATTTCAGTACTCAAAGGGTTTCATTGAAGGTAAGAAAAGGGAAGTTGTCTCAAGGCTTAGAATCGTAATTCCTTTCAGCATTTCCTTTTAAACCTCATCTTTACCTTCTGCAAAAGCTAGCCTTCCCTGTTTGCTGCAATTGTCACAGAGAAGCTGCTTTCATACATTAAAATTTGGCTTTCTCTCCAATCAGGAAGAATTTTGCACTAGCCCTGGATGTAAGTCACTCGCTGGTGAGATGGTTCACTTCTGCTCTTGCCGGAAGTGGTTTTATTTTACTTTTTTTTTTTCCTGCTTTCTTTCTCTCTTTATGAGCTGTGGGACATTAACCCAAAAGCTGTCTGTAGACATGTGACCCAGATCTTTTCCGTTCTTTTGAAATAGTTAAAACTGTTACTCGTTGATGGCAGCTTGAGATGAGACATCAACGTGCCTGAGGCTGCAGGTAAGGAGTCTTAAATTCATCTTAGTGCAGTTTAGGAAACCTGCCACTAAAGATTTTAAAAATAATAATAATTGCATGTATTTTGCAGGCATTCAATTCAGATTATTTTAATTGCACAATTATTTTATTTCTCTTGGCTTTTGTGGATTTGAAAATTATGAGGATACAGTATATAAAATCCTCTATACAAAAGTATAGAGGATACATATGTGGAATGTTGTTTTAAATTAGTTCGTAGAATCTAGCAAACTTGTTGCATCCTATGCAAGAGGCAACTTTATCTGACTTTCTCTAGTACACCAAACTGCTAATCACTTCTCATATCCCAGTTTGAACTAACTAGCTGTCCCGAAAACATAGAAAAGCTGGTGGCACTGGCTGGGAAATGAGATTAGATCACTTTTCCCAGCATTTGCCTTTACCGAGTGCAGTTTAGCACTGTTTGATTAACTGGCTCCTGTGTTGGTGGCCATGAGGGATGTGATTAGTAGCCATGGATACTGTAAAAGTCACTGAGTGATAAGGGTAGGTATTTAGTGGATATTGGTATTTCTGGAGACTGAAGACTGTATTATTCATCAGTTATACTGGTAAGAAAACGACATGAGGTGGCATAAAAGACATTGCAGTTGTAATATGCTGGGTTTATCTATGGGCAGTCAATGCTGTTCCTCTTGGAGCTGTACAGTGGAGGTGTCAGGGTTGTGTGTTTTCTGTAGGAAGCTCTTTAAGTCCAGATGAATTCCTCCTCTGCCTTGGAGCTGGCCAGAAAAGGGTTGTATGTCCTGAGTCCCCACCTCACTCAAAGCTTTCCCTTAGCAAAGATGCCTTTGCATTGCCGTCAGCGGGCAAACAACATTCTGGCCTGCACAGCTTTGCAAGGAAATACCAATTTAGAAAGATGTTCGAATAACACAATAAAACAATTTGATTATGGGGCCCATAAAGGAGCGACAAAATTAGCAAGGCTTTTTTTATGCTGAAGATTTTTTATCCCAGTAACGTAGTTTGCTGCAAACTTTGTGACTTGTGCTCCTGTTTGTAACTGATAGCCTTATCATAACAGGCAACTTGGTTTTCTTTTGGAAATATGGGTCAGAGTTGAAAGATATCACACGTGGCTCGAAGCTCATTTCAGAATCGTACATACTAATTGGAGACAGATTTTAGTGTAATGTTGTAAGATTGCATTTCGTATTTTCTGTACTTTTTAGAGAAAAAAAAAGCTGTCCTGCCTGCATACACAAATCAGCACAGACAGGGAAATTGTATAAAAAGAGCATGTTCTCTTCCTGGGCTATGTTTGTCGTGATTTTTATGTTTCTGCTGCAATGTCTTAGAGTAATTTAAAATGCATTTTCCACAGAGCTGTGAGATTTGGTGAAGTAGTTTGAATTCTTCGAGTTTTATCTTTTTATTTTCTCCCTTTCTCTGCAACTTACCCCTTTGTGTCCAAAGGAAATTCATTTTAAAGAAGCATCTCTCGTTCACTTTACCTCTCCATCCAATTACATCTGTGATGTACATTTGTTCATTTTCTTTTCCAAATAGAGTGAACAGCTGATGCATTCTGTATTTTAAAGCTCCTGCTATATACTATTACTGAATTGAAAAAAAAGAAACCTTAGCTTTTTGACAGCATTTGTTGTAGAAACTTCCTTTTGCTTTGACACAAAGATATCCTGACTTGGAAGAGATGTTCCATCTTCTTCCAACCAAGCTTGAGTGTGTGACACCCTTTAGTTCCTGCCACAGGGGCTGGGGTTGCCAGGGCAGCAAAGGAGAAGGCCATATCCTGGTTTTGGACATATTCCTCCTGACCTAGAGTGAAGCAGGAACCAGGAACTAAAATGGTGACAGAGGCACATTTGGATTTTTCTCCTGGTGTTTGGGTGGCAAAACTCCACAACCTCCGGCGTGGTGCTGGATAATTCCAACAGCTCTGGTTTGGATTTCTCTGTTTCTGGTCCCAGAAATTCTTCTTTGCACTGGTGAGCTTCAGACCAGGCTCTAAAAAGTAGCATCCCATGCAGTGGGATGGATTTTCCTTTGTGCTCTCCAGTGCTGCAGTGAGAATGGCTTTGGCTGTGCTGCCCAAAGACTTCAGCTTGGGTCTCTGCTAAGCAGCCCCATGGACTTTGAGCCATGGGAACTGCTACATTATGCCTATTTCACTCAGTCACATCAAGGTTAGTGGGCTATATATTTTTTTTTTTTTATTAGAAGCCTCTGTGCTGTGTCAGCTCAATCAGTGTGAGTTGTTAACCATTTAATGAGCTGTTAAAGCCTGCAAGTGGCTAAAAACCATCTCTTGATTTTGAAGAAGTCTGTTAGTACTTAGGTGTGTTCTTAGCTAGTAATCTGAGAAATGGCAGTTGTACAGACTCTGTCCTAATCCTGTATTGGTGCTATTTGGGCTGATCTCCTTTAAAGGCAAAACAAAGCAACACCTGAGCTCTAGGCTAAGTCTCTGCATTCCACTTATCTCGTAAGACTTCTGTATGGAGGCAAGAAACCTTTTCTCAGTGCTACAAAGACAGAAAGTGATGCTGATGGATACTGTTTCTATGAAGATGCTTTGATCATTTTCCTGGTTTCATTTGTTGATAGCATTAGTTCTGAAGAAAGCAGATTGGATACAATTTTGGCCCAGTTTTTCCATGATAGTTCAAGTGCCATTCAGAGCATTGCAGCAGATATCCTCATCTGCTTACACAACCTGCACAAAACTATCCCATTTCTCATTCTGTGGTGGCTTCCAACAGCTTTTGTCACCATCAAACTGATATCATGACCTCTGAGGCTCGGGGTAGACTGAATGCCCTGCTGCCTTCAGCATTTGGGAACCTGGGCTAGGTGAGGAGGCTTTGGCTCTACCTGCTTCTGGAATTTTCTCTTAAGGTGGGTCTGCTTCAACCAGCTTTCTAAGTAAATCTTAATTTCACTGACAACTCTCTTACCAACACCTGAAGGACAGAGAAGCTTGTTTCTTTGCTGTGCTGGATGTTAAGATTGTGCCTTCATGCACTCAGCATGCCTCTGTCAGTCTTCCCTGTTTTAAGAAATACTATAAAAAGGTTGTTTTGGAGACTCACTACAAAACAAACACTGCTAGCTCCTCATTTACACTGGGACTTCCTCAGTGCAGAGCTATTTTTACTTTAAGAGTGAGACTTCTTGTCACAAAGTCTTGCATCATCTTTGTCACAACTTGAAGCTCCCTGGGTTGCAGACTCCCAGGCTGGCTGAAACAGGAGCTAAAGGAATGTAATTGGATTTTCATTAAGAAGGCCAGGAAACAATTTTCTGGGCACAGATATCTATATGTTGCAAACTGACCATGGGGCAAATCTAGGCCATACAAGAGCTGTCAATGGATGCAGCCAGGCCATGCTGGAGAAGATTTTCAGGGCATTATTGGCTCACGTTAAAGTAATCTGGAAACGTTGAGGTCTGGCACATGTAAAAGCAAGTCCTCTTTGCAGAAAGTCAGAACCAAAATCAGCATATGCTTAAAATGTTGACCTTTTTTTTCTTAATTTTTCAGTATTTTCACTCAGGTTAATTAGCATGAAACAGAAATGTTTTGAGAATTAAGTAGGAAAGGTAACAGAGGTTTAAACAGATATTAGTATTCTCCAAACTATCTACTAAGCTACTGTGTGTATGTGCAAGGTGCAATAACTCAGACAGTGCTCGCATATTTACTGAAGCATTTCTTCAATAAATTAACTGAGTTTGATGCTGCTATGGTTGGTGGTAGGTTGTTTAAGACCCATATAGCTCTTTCTGCCATTTGAGATTAACAGGTATTAGATAATTCACTTGCAGTTAAGCTGGGTATTGTGGGTTTGTACCGTGGTTTTCATGAATATGTCTTCCAAAGCCTGTGCCTGATATACTAAAGCGGCACAGTCAGTCCTTGAACAGATGAACTTAATGGGGCTTCTAATTCCTTGTCCAAGACACCAATCAGTTTCCAGTACACCTGCAACCTGATAGGAGGAGAGGGGGAGACAAAGATGAAAGGAAAACAGAAGTGAATGTGGTTTAGAGCTGAAGAGATGTGCTTCGAGTATGTGCTTGCTCGTGTTTTGTATTTCTTTTCCTGCCACACCCTGAGCAAAGCCAGCACTGTATTTGGTGCTGAATCAGATACCACTTACCGAAAGTGCTCCTGGGCAGGGCACAGCCCTTGACACCTGAACTTGTTTATTTGCTACTCAGGATGTTACAAACTCTCTTCCTTTGGGGGTGAGGAAGGAAATTACAGAGATATTTTGTGAGAACAGTTGAAGCTCTGGAGTTCTGTCCCTGAGAGTCACCTCCACGGCTGGTGGGTCTGTCCCCAGCCTGCTGGGTGTCAGGAACTCTCAGCTTTTGGCTGTCTCTGCTGCACCTGGGGCTCGGGAGGCACCTGCTGTCTGCTTGAGACAGTGGGGTTAGAGGAACTGAGCATTCTGTGGTGGGGGAGTGGTGTCCCACTGACTGGGGGACATAACCCTCGTGGTGATGCTGGCCAGAGCCCAACCCACACACACATTGCAGGAGGACCTGATGGCAACACCACGGACACCCACAGCAAACACCAAGTGAAGCCTCCCTGGGCCCTCTCAAAAGTGCCTTTCTAGCAAATTCTTTTATTATTAATAAATCAACCTTTTCCACCGGAAGGTGTCACATTGGACTTTCCAGCTGTTGGAGCTGCTCTGGCTCATGCTGCCATTTGTGTGTTGGGATGAGTAGTGCTGAGGTTTGATCCAGAGAGATTAATGTTTCCATTATCAGCAGTACATTGCATGCTTGGTTAACGTATTAGCAAAAAATACCCAAAACAACAAAGCAAAGTATAGTAATGAATAATCAAATTCTTGTGATGATTTTTAGATTTAGGATTAACTTATTTAGCATTAATCCACCCACTCTTGGAGTGCCAAAGAAAGCAGAAACAGCCCAAGTGAAAGCATGTCAGTTCCTCCCCCTTCATTAATCCTAAACCCTGGAAAGGGCAAGGAGTGCCCCAAGTTTCGGCAGAAGCTTAGAGAAACTGGTGTTTTCAATGCGTTCTTGGATTTCCTTTGGACAGTTCAGTATTGATTCTGGGTTGAGTAGGAGGCAGTCACACACACCTGAGACATTCAGAATTGCTGCACAGAGTCTGAATTTGAAAACTTCCTTTCCAGCTTTAATTTTCTTTTAAAGTTTGGGTCTTTTGTAAAACTTTTCCTAGAGTGGGAGTAACTGAAAGGAGGGAATCTGTTAAGATGTGGAGCAAAAAAAGGTATAAAATAAAAGCATCAAAGAAGTTAAATGAAGATATTTCTTACCAGAGTTGCTCCATGCACCAAGATTCAGGGTTTAGGGAACAATGTCGATGCACTGCAAGGACATTTTAACTCAGGCACATAGGACTGCAGAGGTTCATTTGAGCTGAATGAAGCTATATCATCCAAAGAGGGATTTGAGGATGCTAACTCATAAAGCCAACTGAAAATGTAATAGTCATTGAGTATTTTTGCCCTGAGCAATGCTGGAGGCACATGAATGGCTGTGGCTGTTCTCACTATGACTGTTGGGCTCACACAGGTGGCTGCGGCCTCCCGGCCTGCAGAAAACAGGTGTGCAAGGTTTCCTGGACCACCTAGTTGAGATGAAGTTTTCTGGTCCCTCACTAAAGAATGACGTTTGTAGCAAAAATTTTAAAATATAATTAGCAGAGCCTGTGCTCAGACTTCTTGCATCATCAAAGCATCATTGCATCATGGCAGAGGAGTTGGAAATAGATGATCTTTAAGGTCCCTTCCAACCCAAACTGCTTTATGAGTCTATGAAATTACGTTTTTGACAGCACAGCAACTTTGGTATTTCCCTTCTGCAGAGTGCAGATATCTTAGCTACACAATGTGATATCAGATGCTATCTCATAAAACAAGTGCCTTTGTCTTCTCTCTTCTTTGCCACGTGGTGCTGGGGAGCAGCGTGGGGGGCAGGAACTCCTGCTGCCTTATGCTCTGCTCTGGGCCGTGGCAGCAGTGATTGGTGAACAAAACAAACTGGGGGCCCCATGAAATGCAGAAGAGGGGCTTGCTCAAAGCAAACCACAAAGAATTTCCTCTTCTGGTTCCTGATACAGCTTAAAAGTTTTCTCCTAAAACTGTAGGTGCCGTCTCTGCTGCATTTCACAGCAGCGTCTCTTAGAAGTGCAGCACCAGGAGCTCTGCAAAGGAAAGTGGAGATGGAGTGTGGGAACAGATTAAAAGTGTCTGGAGGCTTTTTTTCCTCCCTCAGATGGGAAGTGGGAGCAGTGAGAAGAAGTAAGGGAGCAGCTGCAGGATCACAGCACAAAAACTGCTGCAGAAATACGTGATGGGAGATGGGGAGAGGGTAGGAGGGACTGTTTCATGTGCACAGCACGGGAAGTCAAACATCATCTTGGGGAGTGGGAGGGAGGGCATCTCACTGTCCAGATAAAGGACAAGCCTCCTTTTTGTAGACACTATTGAGGTGGGCAAGGTCAGGAAAAAAAGAGTTTTATTGTAAATTTTCAATAAAAATAGAAATAATTTTAACATAAATTTACTTTATTCTTTAATTTATTTTTAAAGTCTGAGAAGATTTAAAGCCTTTGATATTCAATAATCTCAGTATCTCAGTTTGACAGATGTCTTCTGTAGAATGATGGGTATATGGATCTGCAAAAAGGATTAAGACATAGCAAAAGTACATTTAAATTACTAAGCTGAGGATTTCTGAGATACTCTAAGAGGTTAAAACTACTGTTGCTATTTCACCAAAGGCTTTGCAGAAGTCAAGAAGGCTTTTTTTTTTTTCTGGTGAAAGGAATGGTGCTGCTGCAGAAACTAAGGACTGGAGGGCAAACTGAGTTATGACTTACAACTGCTCCAAGTGTTCAGTAGTGCCCAACTGATGCAGAGGTAGAGGGGGATAAAATTTCTGTGTAGTTTTGTTCAGTGATGAACATGAGGTGCTTCTTTCCCATGAATCAACCAGTGAAGCCTGTGCCTGTACATGGATGTGGGGCAGGGCACAAGTGGGCTCTAATGCCCTACGCCCAAGCTGGCCTTGTGACAGTCCTGTCCCTGTCAAATTGAACCCAAAATTTCTGGTGGCAAAGATCTGAAATTTAGAACTTATAGGAAGCTTGTTTCTTTGGCTATTTGCAGCAAGTTTTCAGGTGTTTAAAAAATATTTTTCTAATGCATCAGTTTGTCTTGTGGTACAAACTCTTCTACTTTCCAGAGAGTTTGGGCTGTTCCAAAATTACCATCACCACATGTCTAGTTCAGGTAAGCATGGAAAGCTTGGATGAATATCCAAATCTCTGTGAGGAGAAGTTCTGCAAAATTGAGCTGGAAGTATTTCAAGCAGCCTTACTTTGAAATTTCTGTCACTTCTGCTTCTGCTTGTATCTGTAAATACTGCAAGAATAACCTTTCCCATAGTATCTCATCACTTCAGATCTGGCAACATTAAAAGTAACAACACTTTTCTGAACATTTAGGCTATAGGAACAGATTTCTTTCAAGCACCGGAGAAAATTTGTGATTCTTATGTGATCTTCCTAGAGAAAACATTGGATTTCTTTTTTCTTTCTTTCTTTCTTTCTTTT
>VZRZ01004655.1:1024923-1061768 GCA_013398175.1 Climacteris rufus
TTTTTTGTTAAATTCAGAATTAGACAGCTTTAAACTAAAAAGTTAGCATGCAACAAGCATCATGTGCAGGTGTAAAATGAGTTTAGACTGGTCAGCCTTACTTGAGATGTTTGGAAAGCCATGCCTCTAGTCTGTAATTATCTGCAGTTTATAAACCAATAGAAGAAGGAAGGAGGTAGAAGGAAATTATCTTCTCACATGTAGGGCAGGTCAGGAATAATCAAACATTCTCCTGTAGCACTTACTAGGTCTTATTTAGTGTTAAACCAATTAAATTCATAGAATTATTAATTGTTATGAACTTTTATGATACTGTAAACCACTTGTGATTAGCTTAGTGTCCAAACCATTCTAGTCTTGCTATTCAGTACCATAGAAAGCATTAAAAGCATTGCATATTGGATGATATTCACAGATTGTTTTTTAATACTGTGAGTATATAACCAATATTCTCCATCTGAAGGATTGTAGTCCAGCTTGCACAGCATGGAAAATAGAGGCAGGTGTCATGGATCAGATGCACTCCAGAAAGAAATGCAAGGTACTGCCAGCAGGAAGACCTAGAAGTAGCATTTTTTTTACCCAGGCATGTTCTTTTACATATTCAACTGAATTTCTACTATGGACAACTGTTCCCAGAACATATGCAGGCCAAACTGTACACAAAGGATACTTCTAGCTTCAAATTCCACTCAAAACTGAGATATTAAACTGACATAGGAATGGTGAAAATAGACTCCATTATGCCATCCCACATGATATTTTGGGACAGAAGAACTTTTGAAACAACTGCTACCTTTTCTGAGACCTTCACATGCAACATAAATAAGAAACTAAGTGATGCAAGAGGAGATGTGACCATATGCACTCACTTACTGACTTGAAGAAGAACTTTTACCCCATTGTATGTGTTTTTGTTGTTTCCAATAATGTCTCAGAGAGATTTGCTGACAAGTTTTATTTGGGCAGGAAGACCTGGAGAAACCAGGACATGGAGGATTACAAGATTCAAGTAATCATTAAATGTGGGTGTGAAGAGTTTGTCACTGTATCCACAAAACTTTGGGATAGTAACTGTCTCCCATTGCCCTCTCTTTCTAGTTCTCAGGACATTTCCACCGAGATAGAAAAGCATTTTTGAAGATAGGATGTCTCTACCCTATATAAGTAGCTTTTCCATACCCTTGTTTTTCTTTGTCATCTATCATTCTGTTTTTAAGGGGATATCTATGAATAGCCAGGAACAGACTCTGGGACTATCACATTCAGTGAAATTCCAGAACAACACAAAGGAGGGCTTTAGATCCCTTTTAATTATAATTGATAACCATTTCCAGTCCAGCAGATGCACATAATTTTTCCCTCTTCATGTTCCTCTTCATCCAATCCAGGAGACAAACAAAGCAACAATTTCTAAAGAGTAATATTTCCACTGAATATATTTGGATAAGATATTTTGCTGCCATTTGCTGGAAAGTGGGACTCAATATAAGCCTTTTATTATTTTATTTTATCCCTTTATATTTTTTATTGTGCAATGTGCTATTAGTTGTTAAAAAATAGAAAACGTCTGCAGTCAGTATTCATAGCAATAAGCCATTTATATTTTTAGTGCATCCATCAGTGGACAGGAAATCACAGAAGCACCAAATGTAACAGTCTAAGGTTTTGTGGGGTGTAGACTGTACTCGTGTGGGTCTGTGACCTGCTGTAAGTAGGGAATAATATATTCCTACTATGTGTGGTAATACTCAAGAATGAGAAGTGAAGCACTGCATTCTTTAATTCTTAGGAACTGAGTCATCAAAACAAACTTCAAGTATGTTCTTAGACCCAAAATTAAACAAAATCAATGCCGCTGTACAACAGGGTGAGTTTGTGTCCTTCCCTCTTGTTACAAAATGCATTTCCATGCCGTTCTGTAATGCAGTGAATACTTTGACTTTCCTCCTCAGGGGTGTTTAATGTTACTCTTGCTCTGCTGTAATTCCATCAACTTTGCTTGGTTCACTGTGAAACTGAAACTCGGAATCAAAACTTTTAAGACCTGCTTGGAACCACCTGTTCTGTGTTGCAGAAATTAGAAATAAATTATTTCATAAGTTAACACAATTTGTTCATGTTGGGTATTAAGTCAGCACATGAGATTTCACTTGTGACAATTATGTAGTTGTTAACCAAGCATTGCCATAAAGTATAGCTCTCTCTTAATATAAGAGAATAAATCAAAAATGTTGAAATTGTCATTATATCAAAATCAGTTTAAAATCTCAAAGATAAAATATTTTCCAGCATAAATACTTGTTTAATGCTTTATTCTTGTATTCAGATACTACTTAGGAGATCTGCTAAGTGATAGGATAAGAGGACCTGTCTTCAAGAGGTGTCAGGGGATTGGATTGTGTTAGTGGTAAGAAGTTAGATTGGATTTTAGGGAAAATTCCTTCACTGAAAGTGTTATCAAGCATTGGAGCAGGCTGGCCAGAACAGTAGTGGAATCACAGTCCTTGGAAATGTTCAAAAACATGTAGATGTGGTGCTTAGGGACATGGTTTAGTGATGGACCTGTCAGTGCTGAGCTTCAACGGATGGTGTTGGAGGTATTTTCCAAGCTCAGTTATTCTATGATTGTGTGATTTGGGTCAGGCTGTGTCGAAAAATTTGCCTTTAGGTGTATCCTTCATAGAAACAGAATTATATACCTCACAGCATAAAAAATTGTGAATAATGGTTTGAGCAGCTTATGCTACACATGGTAAAAGAAAAATTCTGGACAGTGAGATATGGCTCCAAACAAAACATAAAAGATTATTTGCTCTTCTCTTTCACCACAGGACAGAGATGAGTAACTGTACATATAAATTAGAGTAAGCAATTTCTGCTTTTATTTGCAGAAGGTTCGCAAGTATTGGACTAGAAAAGAGTAGCTACAAAACCAGGTTTTAGAGGAAGTCCATGAACTCTGTGTTTTCTGTTCTGAGAGACACCACCAAAAGGCTAATATGCCTGCAACAGGTTAAAAAATTGAAAGAGGGTGTGATAATTAATGCAGATGAGTGTGGTTCTTGTAGGACTTAGGGTGCACCAGCCTAGTATTGAGACTGAAATTTTGTGTGATAAGGGAAACTGAGCTGCAGAATTTAGGACATTTAACATTTTACAGCAGACTGAACTCAGCACTAAATTCCGGTTTATTGTCTATCTGCCCCAACGTCTGACACTGATATAAACAGGCAAAACTGGAGTAAGGACCCAGGCAGTGGTGATTTTGTGCTGTTCCTGATCTCCAGCTTTGATTAAAGATAGGTCTGATGGTTGAAATTAATGATGCTTTCTAAGTGGCTGACATTTTTTTGCAAATGAAAAGGCACAGGAATGTTACATCTGCTTTGTATTTTCATTACAATGGATTTTTCTGGTTTTCCAGTACTCAGATAGACTGGCTTCAGGACACTCCTGGGCACCAGCCCAGGACACCACATTCCTCAGCAGCCTTTGCTGTTTGTGTCCATGCCCGGGGCACAGGGGTGTGATGCGTAAGCTCTGGGAGCTGCACAGTGGGGAAGGCTGAAAAGAAAATAGACACAGCAAAATGCAGATGAGAATAATTAAAAAAAAAAAAAAAGGGGCACTTTACTTGTTATCCCCTCTCTTTACCTATAGGTTTTTCATCTGTGCCCTTTATTTCCATTAGTGAGTTCTTAAGCACTTGCTGCCCCGAGCTGTGTTTTGGCAGAGATATCAGGCAGCATAACACAGGCCAAGAGCAAAACCCCACAGCAGAAATATTTATGTAGGTGAGTTAGCTTTGGTGTTAAACAACTCTTTCACAGACACAGGGATGTTTTCTCCTTCACAGGAGTGCTCCTACTCACCATGTGTGTGGCATTCACTTGCTTTTTTCAGTCAACTGCAACTTCCACTTCCATTTCTATGGTTTTACAGGCTCATGGGTCTGGTGTGATGATGAACCCAGTGCTGATTTTTATCCTTCTGTGATATTGTTCCATTAGGTATCACGGATGCTCTTCAGGTACACTGTGTTCTTGGGTAAATACTTAAATTAGTCAATGCAGCAAGAGGCACTTCAGTTTTGCAGTGTTTGCACTCTACTATATTGAGCACTTTCATGTTCATTTTGCTTCTGACTTGATAATGGTACAAGTCATAAGGAGAAAAAGTGGGAGAAAAGAAAATCTGATTTTGAGAAATACTGAAAATGTGTACAATTATTTTAATGTCATAATCCTGAATAACAAAGGCAAGAAATTGTATTAATTACGATTTCCCCCCCTTTTTTGGAGAAAAGTACTTGTTACAACAATTTAATCAGAGAATCCTAGAATGATGTGTGTTGGAAGGGACCTCAAAGACCATTTTGTTTCAAACCCCTGCCATGGGCAGGGACACCTTCCATTAGACCAGGTTACTCCTGGTCCATCCAACCTGGCCTTTAAAACTTCCAGGGTTGTGGCAGCCACATCTTCTCTGGTACAAGATGTTGATGAATTAACATTTGCATTATGTCTTCTATTGTATGTAGCTGTAGGAAATGTAGGCATAGCTCAAATCAAAATTTGGAAATATTACTATCCTCTGGTTTCTTGAAGAATGAATGCTTTGCTTCATCAAAAATCTATATACTAACTTTAGCAGTACTGCATCAAAACTCAGAAAACAAAATTCTTGGTTAATACCAATCAGTCCACTTATTATAGGATCAACTTCTGGACAAAGCAACATGTATAAAATGGACTAAAACAATGATAAATGCGATATGAAATTCATTGCAGGTCCATGAGCTACTGTAGGAGGGCAATACTTACTGGCTGGCACTGTGAGAAACCACAGAATGGTAGTGAGATGAGCAATATACCATCTTCATATTTTCAAAAAGCTAAAAAGTATATTTTTTGGTTTTTTCATAGAAAATCTAAATAGCAATAGAAGGGTCTGTTTTGTTTTTCACTGTTACTTTGTTTCCTTTATAATTTCCTTTCTCTTCTTGAAGAGAAAAGAAGAAAAGAATTTTCCCCATAAAACAAAAATAATTGACATATTGTCAGTTATCAAACGTCATAATTTTGTGAAAGCTCTATTTTTAAACAAGATATTACAGAAAATGTTCTTGTGAATAGTTTTGGCAAGACCCAGCACTTTGTGAGGAAGGAGATCTGATCTTCACAACTTGCTGTGCAATTCTCTTAACCAGGGTGGAATTCTTGGAGGTGGGATGGCTGTGCTGTGTCTATGGATTTGCATCCGCAACAACTTTTCTGTTTTCCACCTCTGCAGCACTCATTATTTCCACACCATGTGTTTGAAAGTCAACTGTACATTAAGAAATTGGGGTTTTAGGATCTTTAGGATCTGTCAAACATCACTTGAATGTTTATCAGCCAGCTCACCCCTGGAGCTGGTGCCTGAGCTCTGGCTTAACTCAACTGCTTCACTATGAGGCTGCCATGCTGCTTGCTGGAGCAGATTTATGTCCTTCTGGAGCATGCCAAACACAGGGACAAATCTGTGGGGAAAATGGCTGCAAGGGTTGACCCCTGAGGCTGCAAATTTTATTTAAAGGATGAACCACTTCCTTTAAAGAAGAATTTTGACTTCCTGAGGTATCTCTGAAAATGACTGGCTGTGTAGGCCTGAACAGGTTCAGCTGCCACAAAGAAAAAGATTTTGTTCTTTCAGCTCAGTGGTGTTTCTTGCCCCAAATGTATGTGATTTATACACTCTCCAGAAATTAAAGTTCTCCTTTCTCATACCCAATGTAACCTCTTTTTCCCACTCTGTGTATCAGTTTTCCCTTCCTACCATCCATCCATCCCTCATCCCATATGAGGGATTTTTCTTGCCCCTGACTCTTTCTCACCCTTTTCCAACCTTCCCCTTCTGTTCCTGTACCCAAAACAGGTGCTTCCAAGAGGAATTTGAGTGTGTTCCCTTGTTCCCCTTCTTTTAGGTCAACGCCTCAAAGTTATGCTGCCCCTTTACTCCAGGAACACTCTAAACAAAAGGGAGGAGAGGAGGGCAAAATCTATCTTGGTTTAATGCCTTTCTCTAGCAAATCAACCATAGGAGGTTTCAAAACTAAAATTTATATCCAGATGCTAACTATTTGCCAAAAGGCAAATTAGCTAATTATATAATGAACATGGAGTGTCTCACAAGCAGTTGTACAGGGCTTGGCAGCTCTGCCTTCCAAAGGAAGTGAAACAAATTCCCCTGCAAAACAAGCCCAAACTTGGCCCTGATACTGCTAATTTGGAAGCACCAACTCATAAAAGCAGAAGACAGGATCCTTTTTTATGTTTTCTGACAATATTTTATCCATTTCCTGATGGTCTTCCCCTCTGTTATTTAAAAAAAAAAAATAGAACAGAAATAAACAAACAAACAAACAAGGCAGGGAAGAGGATGAGGATTACCAAATTCTTCTTGCAAATGCAAATGTCATGCTGTTGCATTTGTGGAGCTCATATTCAGGGTGCCATCTACTGGCATATAGGCTGGTAACGCTCTCAGGAGTCTGAATGGAGTTTGGACAGCAAAAGATTCCTACCTGAACATCCTAAGGGCACAATTTTGTTCCATATTATGCAAGATCTCCTTCATGTTCTTCAGGATCTCACTGTGTTTTACACTAAGACAAATCTGATGGTGAAAATGTTCCAATTTGGGTTTTGTTGTTGTTTTCTTTTATAGTGGTTCCTATAATTTAGTACCCTAGAAAGTCTCCTTGTAATACCCTGATATGTGCAAATTAGTTTCAGTTTTCAGAAGAATTAACTAAGGTTCAATGAGATTAGAATCAAAAGTTTCAGAAGTCTTTGCAGCCTTGTCATTTCTTGACTGTGTTCCTACTTGTGATCCAGGGCATGACTTTGTCACACTATTAAACTTTTTTCAGCACATCATGTACTGACAACACCAGACAGAGAATACCTAATTAAAACTCATAATGCTCCCAAGAAGGGATATGTCAGAGTTTTATAGGTGGGAGATTTCAGAAGAAAATCTGAGCAATGTGCTCCAGCCAAACATTGGATCTGTGACAGAGCCAGTGTTGCTCTCGTCTCTCGAGTCTGATCTGCTCTCCAGCCTGGAGCCTACTGAAAATCTGTTGAGAAGCAATTTTGATTTGATACCAACATGAAATACAAAATGATTTGACTCTCCAAGTTTAGGAGGAGGAAAAAAATAATTTCCTGCTTAGAGCTGCTGCCGTCCTTACTGCCAAAATGGCAAAGTGTCCCTGTGACATGGATTTGGGCACTGACTGCTCCAGAGGGTGAGAAGTGTCTCAGGGAGGGAGAACACGGGAGAACACACAGTGCTGCCCACCAAAGGCCTGTGTAAAGAGTTTTTTTACAGCGTCATACACCAGCTCTGCAACAGTCATAGGCATACAAGCTCCTGAGTAATAGGAAACAGCTTTAATCAAATTATTACCATCTGGGTTTCAATTTCTGTGGGGTTCCTTGAGTAACTGGTTTCATGCAGGCAACAGCCAGTGGAAATAAGCTTTACTTTTGCTACGATTAAATTCAGTGTTTCTATCATGGTACATCATATTAAGTGAGTAATGGACTAATATTAAAGCACTTTCTTCTTCTTTCTCTCGTCAAGAGTGCTGTGATTCCTCGTGTTTCCATAGATCTGACTGAATGGATATAAATTCCCTGGAAGGTCCCAGATCATGCCAGGGGGGTTGGAACTGTATGATGTCTAAGGTCCCTTCCAATCCAAATTATTCTGTGACTCTACGAAAAGCCTTCTTGACATGGTCCTAGGCAACCACCTCTAAGTGGTTCTGCTTGAGCAGGTTGGACCAGATGACCCACCAAGATCTCTCCCACCCTCAAATACTCTGACTGTGTGACCTACCATTACCATCCTCCACATCTAAGGCAGTTTCCTGTGAGAAATTATTTTATCAGTGCCAAGAGAGGCTGAAGCTATGAGAGCTGGGTTCTTCCACCTGCCCAGGCTGTGGTCCTACACAGAGATGTGCAGTAGAGCTCCCCATCTCCCACTCTCACCTTCACACCAGGATGATGTCTTCCCTGCTCTGATGTCTTCATAGTAGTGGGCTTTCTTGAAATCAAGGAATTTAATGTTTTAGAATCTTCAGAAGCTGCGGGGTTGTTGCTAGAAATAGTTGTGCTCTTCAACCCATTTGGAAAATGCTGATTTTTCAACAGTTTATACTGTAACTGCACTCAAATGGGTTTCCATTTCCCTGGCTCCATAGTTGGGAAGCCAGCTATTTCAGCTTATGTAGTGTCTCTTCCTTACACATTTTCTCGTGTGGTTACACAGCAATATAAAGAGCCAGTTTTCTTGTGACTCTCAGTATATTACTGCACCCACGAGTTACGTGTAATAGTATGAGGGTGAGCAAGGGGGGAAGAAAACCGAGCAAGTGTTGTACATCACTGTCTTGATGTTTTGTACAGGAAATATAAAGCAACTTTTGCCTGTGAAAAATGTTTGGGGACTTTGAATAGCTGGAAGGGAGCTGGTTGAGTTGTTCTAACACCAAAACAGGAGGTTGAACAGCAGCACTGTGATCATTCTAATTTGCTCCCGGTCCCTCCAAGGGCTTGATAGCTCAGCCTTTTCACAATTTTGTATTTTAAAAATGGACAGAGAAACAAAAATCCCATTGGTCCTGTTGGTAGAATTGTAAATGGTAAGGGAAATGTTGTCAGCTGCGGGTTTGGATGTAGGACAGTGGCAGGGTTGCAGCATGGCCCTGCGATGCACTTGTAGCACACACGTGTGGGACTGTGGAGGTAAGATATGTTAATTGGCTTCACAGCGTGTCCTTTCCCTTTGCAAGATTTAAAATGTGTCGTGTGAGCAGGGCCAAAGACAAAGTGGAGTGGCTGCCAGCTGGACGTGGCAGAGGCTTGCAGGGAGATTACACCATAGAGGAGAATGGCTTTTGAGATAAGGATAATCTTTTACACAAACTAACTCTTCCAAGGCAGTTTGGATGGGTGAATGATAAGGACAATAATAAAGCTACAGGCTGACATAGCTGATAGTTATCCTGGTGTTCGAAGATGTTCAAGATTTTGCCAGCGAGATAACTCAGCTTCTTCTCCTGACTACAGTGACAGAGACCTGGCACTGATACATTTTCGTATGAAGAGTCCCTAGATTAATGCTCTTATTTTACATTCTTCAGGTCAACCCAGCAAGCATGGAAAGGTCTTCAACTTCTGATACAGCTTCTGAAAAGCCTAATCCTTCCCACCATAGTACAGGGGCTGTTCAAATGAGGATCAAAAATGCCAACAGCCACCATGACAGGCTGAGCCAAAGCAAATCTATGATTCTCTCTGAGAATGTGAAAGTCACCGAGCCCGTAAGTAAAACACTCCTAATATTTTAGGAGTCTTCCAATTTTTTAAAATCTACATAAGTATCTTATATGTGTTAAGATATTGGTTTCATTATGATCCCTTGTAAGGAGAGATTTAAAGCCAAATTTTTAGGAGTATGTTTAGGCATTGGAATGACAATTTCCCTTTGTGAAAGACTGAATTTGGCTTTCATGGCCATGGTCATAACATCTACTCAGCATTTCAGCTCAGTTGTAACAGCACTTGTATAAGGCTGCTGTAGATTACAGCACTTACAATTTCAGATATGGGTCACAGATTCTCGAAAGGCAAACTTTAAAAGCAGACAAAAACCCCAAACAAGTGGAAATTTCAGCCTGGCAAATAAAGAACAAGTTTGTAGCAAAAAATAAGTCTCGTTATAAGACTGAATGAACTGTACAAAAATCAGACACTGAACTTATGTTACTATTTCAATAGTTAACAGTTGAAGGAGTTGAGTCATTTTTTAGCCATTATCATTTTTTTTTAAAATTAAATAGATAGTGATGAACTCTATTGCCAGTTGCATCCCTGCTCCTGTACTCCTTGTGAGCTACTAAACAAACTGATTGGTATGAGTCTCCCCTGGTTAATTTTCTTCCATAATGGTGGCAACTTGCAGCTGAGGCCATATGATGTTACAAAATTATTTATGCAATGTTAGCCACTTTTTGGACTCCACATCCATTTTGTTCTCAGAGAATGCAAATGAGGGAGAAAAGTCTGTTAGCTGGGGACAGAGTCCCAGGTCTCAGCCACTTCTCACAACCATGCCAACCATTATTTTTTTGTTGTTGTTTATGTAATGAATTCTTATGAAATATTCAGCTTTTTATCAAAGTTATTAAATGGAAGAAAGCTACAAGACCTTCAGTATTTTCTTCCCTTTTTACTCAAAATTAAAACTCAAAATTTAGATTTATTTAGAAGTGTATTATTCTAGTGATTAATTTCTCTGGTATAACTTAATTCATTTCCCCTTATATTTCTAGAGTGAAAAATCTGTTTAGATCTTAGCAGCTGATAAGATACTAATTTACCCTTCATTTAAATAATATTCTTTGCCTTAGACACACTGCACATGTTTCCTTCTTTTATCTGACTTGAGATGTTCCTCCACCAAAACTTGGAATACTGCTTATGGTAATTTACTGGGAATACTGTAATGTAATACCAGGAAGAACCATACCTTTGAAAAAGTTTAAAAGTTAAGTATATTTAATGGTGCCTAACATTTTATTGGCTGTGTTTAACAAAAGGCACTAGGCTGCAGTTGTTTTTGACAAGCATGAAAACATCACAGCGTGAGACTGCAAAAGGAATTATGTAGAGAAATTACAAGTGATCCATCTCTCAATGAATTATCCACCTCAATAGCCTGCAGAACTCAGCTACCAATTAACACCTACTTTATTACATGTTGGGATGTACTTAATAACTTTCATGTGTTTATGCACTATTACCTTGACTGATGCCTCTTGTACAATTAGGCATAATTGGCATATCAATATGCAAAAGTTAAAAGGATTAACCCTCTTAAAACTAATGAGCATTTCTGTATCCAGCTGCTAAATGAGACAAAATTAGCATTTTTCACTTTTGGGCAGGATTTTATCATGCAGTTTCTCATTGTTGATATTACCTTGTTACATAACTTTAGTTTGGGGGATAGTATGCTGGACTGTTACAGAGCAAGGGCTCCAAAAAGTTAAATTAGACATAAATATTCACTGCTGTATCCCAACAACGATACCAGGTACAATATATGTTCACTGGCTGGGAGCTGGAAAGTTGTTTTGTGTTACATTTGTTTAGCAGCTAATTATATAAAAGCAGAATTTTACCCAGTATATGTCATTTTACCAAGCAAACTTGGCTCCGACATAATAGACTGAAAGCTTGCCATGCTACTAATTTCCTTTCTGTTTCCATTCTTTTCATCTCTTTTTGCCATGCAGAATTTTCTGACTAGATATTGACAGGCTGAAAGTGTTTGGGTGTATTTACTTAAATAAGCCTCTTAAAGTTGTTTGCTAACGCCCAAAGTAAAAGCAAAATTCTTAAGGATCCAAATGCTTTCAACTGTGGGCTTTAAATGCAGGGAGTTAAAGGAACAGTGAAATACCAGTTGTGTGTATCAGCTGTGTTCTGACATATCTGGGCATGTGACTTGTGCAGGATTTGGGGGAAAGTAATGGAGTGGAGTATCTTCTATCCTTCCAAGAGTCTGGAAAAAGAAGGGTCCACCTGATACCCACCCACCCACAGACACACACACATGTATGGACATATACATAAATTTAGTAATATTGTTTTCAAAATCAAGGCACTCTTCCTCATTGCACTTTTATACACAGTCTTCACTTTTGCATTTAAAGGCACAAAGATCTCTGCTATAAGATACATATTGCCAGTATATTAATCAAAGCTAATTATTTTGTGCTAGAAGGAAAAAGGGGTTTATCCTCATATTTCTCCATGGAAATTCGCTGTTTTCAAAGTCTGCCTCTGTTTAGACGATGGGTGTAATCTGTGGGGTACACATTGATTATGTTTATTTTCTATTCTAAATTAACTGAGTATTTTTGTCCTACTATTGGAGAGATTTTTCTTTTGAAAAACTAGGAACAGCTGAATAAAAGACTCCATACTACTCTTTTGCTGTCCATGTGTGATGTGTGCAATATACTCTGTTCTATTAATAAATGGGTCAAATCTTTTTTACTCAACTTATGCAAAACCTACTGACTTTAGTGGATTAAGGCAATCAGCATTTGGCACATTTTGAACAATCAATAGAAATACAGATTTCTAAAATTTATTTTGAAGGAGGAAATGCCCACTCTGTACAATATAGGGCATTAACCATGCACAAAGGTAGAAATGTGAGTGGTGATTTACAGAGAAGAAAAGTGCCCAGTTTTCTCTGAGGGATTTGCTGTATTCTGAAGCATTTCCTGTGATGCTTGTAAACACACCTGGGGCTACACTTTTGGAGGTGGACAGATTGTTTTCTATAGTGTGACAAAGAAGGATGTGCATCATACATCAGTAGGGCCATATGTACTTGTTCATTTTATAGTGGTGCAGATGTAAATGTGGGATGCAGGAGCTAAACATGCAAGAGATTATTGGGGGCTTATTTATTTCAGTGGAAATGCTTGAGCTTTGTGCAAAGGTTGAAATTGATATTAATGTAGAGTTTCAAGAGCACAAATCATGAGGCTGGACACAGACTGTGGCAAGTGAGGGCTCTTTCTGTGCTTAATGGTAGTGTCTGAACTAGCAATGTAAATGAATATTTGCTATTTTCATCTGTTAAACCCCAGGGAAGTGCATTTTGCTTCATTCAGAACAACTTCAAACAATGAAATGTCTTTTTTATTGGTGTCTATATTAAGAATTAGAACCTATTTAGACATTCCAAAATGTTAATGTATTAGAGCTTTCTCTGATTAGGTTAAACAAACTGGTAGGTTTATTTATCTCCCTAATACATTATCAGAGAAATGGGAAGCAATCTTCTTTTGTTTCTTACTCCTGTGATCACAGAACACTTGCCAAAGTTATGGCTAGCCAAAAAGACAGAAATAAATTTGCTAAAAATATAAGCCTTCTGTTTAGCAGAGTTTTTGAGCCATATTTTGAAATTGCAGGGCTTGTACATGTTTACTTCAAATCAAGCTTATAGTCAAGTTTGAGGCTTTGTTTGTATAGATTGTCCTGAAGTAGATCCTGATATTTAATTAAAATGACACTAAATCACATTGAATTGATAAGACTTGGCATCTCAAACAAAGGTAATTGCCCGTATTGGTTTTGTACAAAAATAGAGCTGCTTGGAAAATGTGCAGCCAACACAGACTGTCAACTCCATTTATAGATCAATATGTGAAAACCATTGATCAGGCAGGCATGTGTAACAGTAACACTTTGCATTTATTTGTTGTTTTTATACCACGTTAAGGCTTACAGGATTATCGGCTTCCAAAATATTTTGACTTCCTCGTAAATATGTTATCTGTTTAATGTTAATTACAAGACAGTCTCCAGCCCTCTTCTAAAGTATTTTCAGTTTCATTGCTATGGGTAGTTTTAGCTGAAAAAGGGATTATTTCAATCTCTGAGAGATCATCAGAGTTTCTTTTATAGTGGAGTTTATTTAGGGAAAGTTTTTGATGATAGCTCTTTTTTTACTCTTTCCCCAGTTTACTTTTTTTTCCTGGAGGAAAAAGCAAATCTTGACAAAATATTTCTAAAAGCAGAAAACCTCCTTCTGATGTAGTTTTGAAAAATATTCTCTTTAATGTGATCTAATAGTGACTGCCCAGGCTTTATTCTCTGCAAATTTTATCATCACATACTAGTCTGTTGTAGATGCAGCTTCTTAGAAACATTTGTTTCTATAAGGAAAAATCTGTGTTTCCTTCAAGGGGACAAATCATATCATAGCACTGGGACAGACACAGAAAAATATATGAGCTTCCCATGACAAGTGTGGGAATTGTTAATATATGCAAGCTTACACCTTGCTTGCTCCAAATATTTCAGGGTGGGTATGAAAGCAGTGAGTCCATAAACACAGTCCAGTTTTACTTCTTGAACATGAATATTGCTAAAAAAAAAATAAATCTGTTGAGCAACGTTAGTCATTCTCCTTTCCAATGCAGGAAAATGAGAAATGAAGTGTGTCATATGTCCCCTTACTGTGTTCAGACTGGTTTTGTGCTTTGAAAACCTGGATCTGCTCAGTGTTGTGCTCACAGACTGTCTCCTTCAGCACTTGACTCCAGCTTTTTATCCATTTCAGTGCCTGTGTCTCTTGCTCCCCACCTGAGGAGCTGCTCTGGCTCCAAGGCAGAGGCCCTCAGCCTGCACAGATGTGCCCCTGCATGCTCATATATGTTCTCCATACCATAAAGTCCTCTGACTTCAAGGCTGAAAGTAGATTATTAATGCATGAGACTATAAAATAGTCTCAGCTTGCCTTCAATAAGTAATTTTTCTCAGGTTTGCCTCCCAACCTTTTTACAGGACCAACATGTTGTGTTCAGGTGTGTTTTCAGACTCTAAACAAAGCTTTTGTTTTTCTTAATAATATATTTTTTTCCCTTTCTATTTTCTTAACTATGCTCTGTAAGAAGGTATTCTTTATTGTATATTTGCATAATAACATTTCAACCGAAATAATCTTGGCTAAAAAGAAAGAAGTTAATTTTATTGTTAAACTCCCCATTTATTTCTCCTCCCCACAGTTTCACTGTGCCATTTCAGCTGCGTAGCTTGATAGGCAGCATCATAATGAGATCATAGAAAAAGGAAATAACCAGCACCTATTTCTTCTTAAAAGCAAGGATAAATTCATTTCAGCTCTATTAAGGGAGTGGTGAATGTAACTGGTTTGGCTTCCTTGTTAAGCCAAACTGAAGTTCAGACGAGACATTATATGGGTTGGAATTGCTGATTTTGACTTTTACTCAGTGTGACAGAAGGGTAGGAAAAAAGGTTCAAAACCTCCATTTTTTTTTTTTTTTTTACAATCTTACATTATCTCATGCTGTGAAAATCTTTACTCTATTTACCAAGCACAAATTAGTCTTGCCAAAGGTTCTGAAAGTTTGCTACTTCAGCTTAGATCCTAAAACTTCAAAGAGAGCTGCAACTCTACAAATTAGTGTATGTGCTCTGCCATGGCCATTTTAACTTGAACTTAGCTAAATTCGTTTATAATTTAGTGCTGATTGAACGCTGCCATAAATGTACACAGGACACATTTTTTAAAGTTAGTCCTCTGATTACTAATTTGAATAAAAAACTCTAACCTTGTTAGCATCTGGACTTATTTTCATAATAACAACCCCTTCAGAACCTACAAAGTAATGAATAATTGACAACAAATGAAATGTTTTGATAGTTGTCGGCACAAAGCATGTTTAATGTTTTGTGTTGCTTCCTAGCTAATTATGTAGATGACACATTTGTCAGACCTTGACTGCCATTAGAAACGTGTTTCCAGAGGGGAGAAAAACAGGCTATTCATAGAGTAATTAACTAGAATGCTCAATGACCTGTGAGAGATTCAAATGGCTGCCAGTTCAGACATTGTTTTGTTACAGAAGCAGAGGGGTAATTAAAATTCCAAATTACAGTGCTATGATGAAGCATTTGTTTGTTGACAGTATACTCTTACTCTAGTTTGTTAATTCTTTTTTAAATTGCTTCTAATCCATTTTATAGCTTTAGGAGTTCTGTCTTTGAATTTACTGACAACTAATATTATGGGAAATTGTTCTTCGGCGGGGCTCTGCGGGCTTGGCAGTTCCATGGGAGCACAAGGTGGGTGGGATGGAATGGCTGCTCTTCCCCTAAACTGACACACCATGTGCTGTCACCGGGACGCGGCCGGCGCGGCGCATCTTGTGAAATGATATGTTCATAATTCTGCGTTAGAGAAGATGTCTGCTTAGGGCAGGAAATGGTTCAGATAAAGTAATAATAATCAGACAAATTGAGGAAGGTGTCCTGGAACGTTAGGGGAAGAACTGTGATGTGGCTGGGGTGAGGGTGACCGTGGGTTAGGTGAAGCACTTTGGGAAGCCGAGGTCTGCTCGGTAACAGAGATTTGGAGGACAATCATCCGCTTAAAGAAATCAAGCACAAAATATGAGGAATGGGGTGTTTCATAAGAGGTGACTGTATCTTTGCCAGTGTCCTTTGCAGGCAGTAATGGACCTGACAGGGTAAGCTGTCTTTTCTCCTCCAAATGGGGACTCTTTGCAAGTCCAAAGTGTTAAAGTTCTCTAAACAATGAATTAAAAGCAAGCCCGAGTGGAATATTTATTTACTTTGCCAAAAGTGAGACTCTGGTTTTGTTAAGGAGATGTGACAGAAGTAACATGGTGTTTGATGCAGGAGAGCTGACAGCGGCATGGAGTGAGCGCTGATTATCCCGAAGACACTGTCAGCCGGGATTGATTTCCACTTTCTCCGTTTATGTAACGGTTCCTGTAATACAGCTGACCCCAAATCACGTTACCTTGTCATTTCTCTGCATGGATCAAGAAGAGATGAGCTGAAAATAGCTAGGCACTGACCTTGAACTTGGCGGAGAAGTGAGAAGTGACAGCGGGGGATGCTCGGCGGGCGGCTGCTCTGCGGCCGCGGCAGCACCAGGGGGCAGAGCAGCACCAGGGATTGCAGCTGGAGCAGCTGATCCCACGGACCCACAACCTTGTGCCAAATGCCTTTTTCGTCCCCCTTTTCCTTCCCTTTTTTATTATTTTCCCTTTAAAAATTAGGGAGATGCTAGCTAGAAGAGCAGCTGACTCCTAAACATTGGTGTTCCCATCGTCCGCCGCTTGAAAATGGAATTATTTGAAGAGATGATCAATATTAAAATACCTTTCTAACTGGATGCACTGCTAGGAAGTTTTGCATCCTCTCTATGAATATCCCCCCGTTGTTTTCCTAGCATCCAGTGAAAAAATCTAAAATTTATTTTGTCATTAATAGAGTTTTCTACAATTTTAGGGAGTATATAAGAAGATCAATTCATTCCTCAAAGCCTACAAATCCCTTTGAGTTTCATAGAAATCTTGGTGTAGATACATAAAAAATATTTTTAAGATGATAGGATGATCTAAAAAAGGATAAAAAAATTAAAGAGTTTTTTTTTTTCTTCATATGTGGCACTTGCCTCTGCTCTAATGTATGTCTTGTGGGGGGAAAAAAGAAAAATTAATTATGAAAATATTCTTTAATTTACCATTTAAAAACCATGCTTGAATGCTTTTGTTCTGTATTTTCTCTTAATCTCTTAACAGCCCTTTTGGTCTCTGATGCTGGCAGGAGCTGTGGAGATATGAGATGCCAGTGTTGATTCTTCTATAGGGTGTGGTGTTTTGGGGTGTCACTGCTTGGGGCAGGACCAGGAATCCTGTACTCAGCCTTTAAGATATCTGGCCAGAGTTCCCAACTTCATTTGTTGACAGTAAGATGCTGATAGGAAAGGAGATAAAGAAACACTCAGAAAATGTCTTCTAAGGTAGTGTTGGTAGTTCTTTAAAAAACAGAGGGAAAGACAAGGTGTAAGTATGCATTTCTTAATTAGTAGTTCTTGATTTTGTTGTCATTTATAGGATAGCAGTGGAAATTTATGCTAATACCAATATTTATCCACATCACATAAGCTGTGATATCTTGTTTAAGAGCAGAGTGCAGGCACAGACTGAGGTTGTAATTTCTCAGTGGTACCTGGGGACTGAGGCTGTGGAACCCACAGGAATTTGGAAGGAAAAAGGGATAAGAGGCACCCCTCTTCATTCTTTCAATCCAAAATGTGCAAAAATGGTGGAATGAGGTGAATTGTTAGAATGACAAATGTTTCCCTCTTTTGCCTTAGCTTTTTCAAAGTCAAAGAAGCATCATGGAGTCAAATCAGGTATTTCTAACTCAAAACTTGTTCCAAAATTCTGCAGTGTCACCCTTGAGCTGTCCTGGTAAGCAATAGACCAGACTAATTAAACCTGGACATAAGGTTTTAACTAACCAGAACCCCTCAAATAATACTATTTTCTCTACTTTAACATCTGATTCAAATTGCAATGATCCCAGTGTTTTTGTATTATCATCATTTCACAGTACCTACCACATATCCCTGAGTATTTTACTAGTAGGAAAAGCTTATTTCCTGCATCTGTTCTGATTGTGCTCCTCAGGCTTCTAATTTTCCCATTCTTTTATCCTGTAAATAGTGTCACCCAAACATACAGACTTTTTAATGACAGTGAAATTACCACCATGATGCTAAACAGACACTATAAACTTACACCTTTTTGATTTGGGACAAAGATAGCAACATGCCATGATAATATTTTATATAGATAATATTTCACTTGGCTTCCAAGATAGCCTTCAGTTGTATTTATTTCCTGCAAACAAGTGGAGAAGGAACTGGACTGGAATTTCTCCTGTTTCCCTGGTCCCATCTTGGACACTGGCCTGCCAAGGGGTTTTTAGTCCTTTAGTCCTTAGCTCTACCTATAAAGTGGGACTGTGGAGGATGTATATTTCTTTTCCATACCTTAAAGAGGCTGCCTCAAAGCTGGTTCAACTGTTATGTTTCAATCATGCTCTTTATGTAGATAATTCTATTCTCATCATATTAACTCTATTAACTGAAACAGAATTATTCCACAATTATGCTAGTGTAACTGAGAGGAGAACTTGGCCCCAGGTCCTGTTCGTTTTCCTTATCTATATTCTCTGTGCTTAACTGTTTCAGTATTTTTCATCAAAAAAAGCCTTATTTTGGCTTCATCATTAATCAGTTCTTTTCCCTTGAATTCTATACCCCTGTGCTTTCAGCGGCATTAGGTTTCTCTGAGGGCCTTCGTGTTTTGTACTGTATATTTCAAAAAGTATGTTTAAAAGTGTTGTTTAAAGGAGTCTCTTTGGCAATCTGTGTCAGTGCACACCGTGACAGGGAACATAAGCTGTGGAATTATATTCCTTTTATGCTATCTTTATTAAGTACTGTATTACAGCTGAATTGTGGCAACTAACACATTTCCTTTCAAAATGCCGTCAGATTTGAAATATGTAGGTACTGAAACTGAGATTATATCAAACTTCCCATAGCTAGTCTTGGGCACCTGACCTGCATAGTTTCCCACAGGGGAAAAGTAAGCTCCATTTCTTTAAATTCCCAATGAGAAGGGACATGTGTCTCCTTGCATTGAGCTACACGATATCACATCATGTGGCACAGAGTGACCCAATGCAACATGACAGGAGAGGTAAAGAACCAGGGGTTTTTTTTGTTTGTTTTATTGCTGCAGTGAAATAATTGCACTACCAATGAGATGAATTGGGGATTAAATTATTTTGTGCATGCCCTAAATACCTGTGCTATATGTGTAAGCACATATTTACTAAATGTTTTTTAATGTGCTGAGAAGGGGTTTTAAAACAGATAAGAGGGTGCTCTTGTTAGGCAATGTGCCTATTCCTAGGCAAATAGTTGACAGCAACATTCTCCTGCCCTAAATCAGATCAAATTCCCTTTGAAGTCAACCATTTTTTTTTCAGGATCCAATCCTGTTGTGTTAACATGGTAATATTTTATTTTCTGTTTGATTTCTTTGCTGAGGTTCATAGCCTTAATAGAAATAGGTCTTTATCATCCATGATTTTGTAGTTAAGTGTGTACATGCAAAGACACACAGCCATGGCAAGGCTGGATTGAAACCTCCCCCTTCAAAGGGCCCAGGACCCAACACCTTGAGAGGATGAATGAGCTTCATTTCTCAATATGTAGCCTATGGAAAAAAAAAATCAAAAATTTTAGCTTTTGTTTTATAGACCAGAAGCAGTTACACCTTTCTTTTTACAATTATTGACTATCTGAGCTATCTGGTAGTTGCAGTAAAAAGTGGCATTGAAGACTGCAGCCAAAAGCCAAGTAGAGTAAAAAAATGTGCTATTCTTTCCAATCTCTGAATCTTCCCCCAGTTTTGGAACCAAATTTGAAAGATTGTGAAATGCACCATCCTATTTTCCCTTACCTCCCTCCCCTGCCCCAGAGCTCTGCAAGAAACATTGTTCTCCTGGATATTTCATCCGTGGCCAGGACTGCAAGTACTGCAGCTGTGATGAGAGAATCTGTTCTCTTGACATCTCTAGCCCCAAGGCAGGTAGAAAACCCAGACGAGCATCCAAACTTTTGTGTGTTTATTTGGACCAAACCTGGAGTTTGGACCAACCGAGCTTCCCATCAGTGGCTCTGTCATCCTTCAGAGCTCATTCTTCTGGATTGTGGTCCTGAAGTCAGACTCTTGCTTTATAACCTCATTACACAAAAAATCCCAATGTTTAAAAATTAAAATGCCAGGTGCCAACTCTTTCCAGTAGTTGGCTACTTTAACTTTGAGCTTTCCATTTTTTATCAGCAAATGATAAACTGAAAATTCAGTGTTCCCAGTTTAGATCTTTCTCAAAATTAAAGTGTAAATCTAAAGTGGCCACCTGTAAGCACTAAAACCTGAAGACATTTGGACACAAGTTAAACAAATTGTTTAAAGAACTGCCAATTGGTTGCATCAGGTTTTAAGAATAACTTTGCAGGGAAGATCCAAAATTTGTGTTTTAACATTTTCAGGCCTGATTTTCCCTTTTTTTTTTTTTCCTTTAGAGTGGAGGGAAGATTTTGAATTTTTAAATTTTATTTTACTTTAATCAAGAAATTGAAGAGCTGGGAAGAGAAAATACATGATTGTAGATAAACTGTTACAGAAGAACAAGGTTGACACCACCATGCAAATCTCAAAAGCCTGAAAAAGGCTGAGTTAATGGGGCCAATTGTGAATTGCATACACCAAGTAGGGAGCTGAGGTATTTGGAGACAGGTGTGTGGGAAGCAAGGGGGTGGGAAAGATGAATTTGTTGCAGATGAGTGGAGCTGTGGATTGAGGCTGGAGGAAAGGTTGTGCTCCTGGCTTACAGTGCTCTTGCTTCATTGACATCCAGGAAAAAAGCTCCTCATCTAGTTTGGGGTTTAGCTGACTGCACATCCAGGTAGGTTTGTGTTTCTATTTATTGTGGCTTGCAGAAAGTCTTTAGTTGCACTGAATTTGGCTGAAATTCTTAATCTTCCAGTTTTGTGGGTCATATTTTTATGTTGATATAAACAAGAGAGACATCCTAGTACTTTCTGAGCATATGCACTACTGGTTCCTTAAAAAAGGCCATCATTGTCCAAGAATCTCGTTTGGTTGGTTGATTTCTTTTTCTCCATGTAAATTCTTTCATGTTTTTATGGCAGATGAACCTGATTACATGAAAGTTTACCTTTCAAATGCTTCCCATTTATCACACAGTTTTTCTTACCTAGAAAATCCCAACGCGGCCACTGCTAATGTTTGATAAGATTTGTACCTGGTAGATTCTAAATTACATTAATGCATAAAGCCGGCAATGCCAGGCTCCCTATTGTTACAGTTATTAAAGCTGTAACTGAAATGATATCTTTCATATTGATCTTCAGCTAGCAGCTCTTATCCAGAAGCTTTGTTTCACATTAAAGACACTAATGATTGTCTCCACAAAATGAGCAGCTTAATAGTTAGAAAAAGTTAAATGGAAAAAACCCAACTTTGATAGCCACCTTTGATAGCTCTTCACTCCAACATCTCTCATGGCCACAAAGTGCAAGCCAAGCATTAACAGACCTTTTAATAAAATGACTTAAAAGGAATCAATGGTATTTCTCACAAAGTCTAATTTCCAGCAAGTTATGTTATTTAAATGTTTGTATTCCTTCTGGACAGCTCATGTCCTTCCATAGCTGCCTGTTTTTCCTGGAATTTCTCAGGGTATCTTCCTAGGGTTTTTAATTTTTA
This sequence comes from Climacteris rufus, assembly GCA_013398175.1. Lineage (NCBI taxonomy): Eukaryota > Metazoa > Chordata > Aves > Passeriformes > Climacteridae > Climacteris > Climacteris rufus. Next base: position 1,046,723 of record VZRZ01004655.1, read on the forward strand.
TTTTCAGGGGTCTGGTTTTGATTTACTGCCTTGTTGAAATTTTGCAAAAAATGGAGTAAATAGAAGTCCTGTACTCTTCCAAGGCTGGCAAGATTTCCTGTAGACATAGACACAACAGCCAGGTGTTTGTGGGATAGAGGATGAAGTCTAGTTAGATATATACTAAAAAGCTTTTTGAGTAGGCTCAGGTACCTTGGTTCCTTCATGGCCAGTAAGAAATCCTTCACTTTCCTTGCCTTCACCTGAAAGTGGTATCTCCTACCAGCTGAAATTGTGATAAATGTGTCTACAGGACAGGAGGCTTTGGCTTAGGTTGGAGCTTGTGGGTGAACAGAATAGAGTCATAAAACCATAGAATGGTTTAGGTTGGAAGGGACCTTGGAGATCATCTCATTCCAATCCTCTGCCATGGACAGGGACGCCTTCCACTAGACCAGGTTGCTCAGAGCTCCATCCAACCTGGCCTTGGACACTTCCAGGGATGGGGCAGCCACCTATTAGTGCTCTTGCTCTTTTTCTTTTTTCCTTGGTTTTTTGTGTAGCTTTTCTGTCAGTTTTTAGTTCACTTGTTGATTTTGGCTTAGGGTGAGGAGCAGCTGCTGGATTTTTTCTTGTTTTCAGCTAGAAAATTATTTTCCCCCATTTTTGGCTGCCGCAGACAGAGTGCAGCCTAGGTGTTTTCTGTGAGACCATGCAGTGTGAGCAGAGAAATACATGTAAAATTTCTATGTTCTCTGAGTTCATTAATTGTACTTGAGGTATGACAGGTATCTATTTAAAGACTGATATTCAAGTGAAGCACTTTTTATTTTTTTTTTATGACCAGCAGCAAATGCCCAAATTGTTCTACATGGGAGAAACAGGTTTGATATTTATTATGTTACACAAACAGATGTATAGTATGCTGACAAGGTAGAATATAAGGTATCAAATTAATTTGCAGTGCTATAAAATGTAATTCAAGGGAGATCATGCCCTCTGTGTTCACTGGGGGATGGCTTTTCCTTGATCAGCTCTAGTCCATCCACAGTAATGGTTAAGTCAAATATTCCGTATGGTAAAATATCATAAAAGAAATTATGGGGGTGAAAAGAGAGAGGGAAAGGTAAGGGAATAATATCAATGAAAAAAAGAAACCAAAACCAACATAAGAGTAGGCTATGGAGAGTCCACAGCTACAAATTTTTTCCTTCTTTTCTCAATATCACAGGGGATTCATCCCTTATTTCTGCTGCATTTTTCCCAGGCTCCAGTGGAAAAGCCTGGATTAAACTAATGCAGGGACATGTTTTGGCTGCTTATTATTTATTACAATTTTAGTTCCAGGTTTCAAAAACAATTAGGGAAACTGCTTAATAGGAAAATGACTCTAATTACTTGTTAATTGAGGTTATCTGCTTCACATTATTCAAAACGTAAATTGTGTTGACACTTGTACCCAGATATGATTACTTAATAAACAGACTGAAAATACACCCTCCTCCCCGCCCCGTCCCCCAAAAGACGTTACATTTTTCAACTCTGGTTTGCTTGTCAGAAATATGTTAAAGCATATGTATACAGTTTGCATTAAGTTTGTTATATCATGTTAGTACAAAAAATAAATTATATGTTTCAAATAGTGAAAAGATAAAGGACTGAAATTGAAGAGTGAAAAGATTTATTAAGCTTGCACATAATAAGGTTGCACACAATAAGAAACAGGGTTACATGAAATTTGGTGTTACCTCTGGAATAAATAATTTAACTGATAAATCGAGTACCTGGATCCAAATAAAATACCAGTGTTAATATTTGGCATGTTAGTATTTATGCTCTATTTGACATATTAATATTTATGCTTGTGTTTAATTTTGGGAATTGACAAAAAGAGGAGTGTTATTTTTAAAAAATAAACTCTTTTGGGCATGAGAGACACAGATTTTTGACCAGTATTATATTTTCTAGAACAAGATAATTCTACAGTGTGAGAATAAGCCCTAAGTATCACCTTTTCCCTTTACATTATTGTGCTCTGGGGCCTGTACTTTTTGCAGAAAAATAGAATCCCTATTTTTTAAAAAGTCTTATGCCATGAATTAGAATTTGTATTTGCCAGATGGCTGATTATATCCAAGACCTTGACTCCATACTATGGAATTTGCAAGTCATGTCCCTGTGGGTAGGATCAACCATTTTTAAAGTATTGGAGTTTGGGACTTGTGTTGTTAATATATTCTTCTTTTCAATGTAGGCTGCAAACATCACACTTTCCTTGAAAGCCCAAATTTTTATTACAGGAAAATAAGCAATAAGAAAAGATGGAGGGTAACACTTTTGTCCTAAAGACATAACTAGCAAACCTGTTGACGAAAGATTTCGTGTGTGTTTCACCTTGAAATTTCCCTGTTTGAAATGAGAGTAAGACCTTGGTTCATGCAGAGGAGCCACGATTCCAGCCTCAGGGTCTGTTTCTGTCTATTAGACTTGGGACTATTTATTGCTGAGGCATTTTTGGAAACATGAACCTCAGTGGTCAGGCAAAGAAAGAGGGACAGCAGAAAATGGCAGAGTGGAAATAAATTGATTCTTCAAATTAAAGCGGCTGATTGCACATTTACAGGATTATGTATTTCATAATATGCAAACATAACTCTTCCACTTTGAATTTTTGGACTTCTTTTTTCCTTAGCTAAATACCTTTTTAGGCAATTTCTGTAAAAATACTATTACTCCCTTCTCCTTCATATTTTGCCAAGAAATGATGGAAAGTTGCAAAGCCCACAAGGATGGAAGTTTCAGAGCTGCGTTTGTGCCCATTAATTTTCTCTTCTATGATATTTTCCCATTTTCACTCTGTTTGACATTGAGCCTGAGCTTTGTTCCTGACTCGTAGCCTATGGCAGTGGAACGGGGGAGATGAGACATCACGGAGATGTAGAGCACACATAAAAAGAGAAGATGTGTAAAAACTGAAATGACATGGCAGCTGAAGCAGCTTGTTGCTCAGCTTGGTTGCATGTTTGAGTGGAGAAAGCGAGGTAAATTGTGATATGTAAGAGAATAACACTCGACAGGGTGTATGGTTGTAAGGTATATGGATGCTCAATCATGTGGTGAGGCAGAAGGCTGAAGGACAAGCGCCTTCAGTATCCGCACAGTCTGTAGATATCCATGTGACCTACAAAACAGGGGGTGTTAGGCTCGGAAAAATAACACTTACAGAGAAGATCCAAATAATTTTAAGAAAATCCCATCCATGCCGTTTGACTACCTCTCTCTCTATCATTAATTATCAAAATAATGAAGTTTGGGGGGTGGGGAAATCACTATCACACGTTTCTGTGTTCATTCCCCCCATAAATAGATGAACTCTCACAGTAGTCTATGCACAAACAACCATTTTCACTTCCCACTGGTTGTACTCATTAACCTATTAGAGATACATGTGCCTTTATGCTAATTTTTCTGAACATTTGCAACCACCACTCTATCTGTGCCTGAATGGTTTTGTGTAATGGATCTGATGATCTTCAGATCTGGAGTAGGATTTATTTAGGTCAGGCTCAATTTACAGTATTTTTGGATATTTGAGCTGGCCCTCTGTATACTGACAGTAGAATATTTTAAGATAAATTTTGATACCAGAGAAAATAGTTTGCAAATTTGTTTCTATGGCAATGTGTAATAAGTTACTGAAGGAATTATAATTTAGCTGGATTTATCGTCCCTTGTGTTCCCCTGTAACACACACACATGCTTAAACCTGCAAGATGTTTAAAAACATCAGCGTGACACAGTACACCAGCCTGCCTCTGCCTTCCTGGTTGTATGTGCACCTGTACAAATAGGCAAAATATCCCCTTTTTGATTTGGCGACTTTCCTCACAGATAAAGAGGTGATTGTATAAAATCCAGGGCTCTGCAAAATCAGCTTCATTATTTTAGCACGTGAGAATTGTAGAGTCCAGGTAGTTTTGTTCTATCTGCAAGGGGTGCTGTGCACTCAGCAGTTTATAAATCTATAGTCACTGAATCTAGGTAGTGACAAACTGAGCTATATTGGCTAATTGACTCGTCTTTGTAATGGCACCCGTTACAGGCACAGACAAATCCTTTACACAGTGAAAAGCAGCCAAAGGCTAAACCGTGTATAAAACCTTCCCTACAACCAACTTCACTCCAGGTATTTTATCCTGGGGGGAATCCTGCAAGCCCTGCAGTGCTAGACCAAAATTATGCATTCTCTCTGTCCTGAAGGTTTCCAAGTTCTTTAAGTTCTAAGCTCTGTGCACAGGAATAATTTCGAGAAACGTGTTTTGTCTCTAATTTTAAGATCTTAGTTCTGTGCTGTTATAGGCTCACTGCTAAGATAGTGAAGCCTATGACAATGATGCAGGAAAAGACAGAAAAATGAATAAATATTTGTGGGGTTTTGTGTTTGTTGTGTGTTTGGTTTTTTTTTAAAATCACATGACTTGCTGATAAGAAAGTGATGATGAACTTTCTGTCCTATTAATGACTAAAAACATGTTGAATGTTAATTGCAGAAGAAATTAGCAATATCTGACAAAATTTTAGGAAATCTAAATAAATGTCTTGCTAGAACTTCTTAGAGTTTTGTGAGGTGGTACATGGATTTTCATTTAAATTGTAAATATTTAGTTGTCAAGGAAATTACATTTAATAAAAAGGGCAATCATTATGCCAATATTCAGAAAGGAAAAATGGCATGACTTGGAAAATTTTACAGTCAAATTAGCCTATAAGAGTATTGGGTCAATTAATGGAAAAATGTTCCAGGATTCAATAAAAAAAAAAAAAGGAATATCCTTGATGTCAATCATCACAACTGAACAAACAACAATTTTTTAAAAATGTAACCAAATGGATTATTTTTTGATGTAAGTCTCATTGGAAAAGGCAGCCATATTTGTGAAGTGCAGTGAAAGTTTCTAAGTCACTTGACTTAATAGTACATGACATTCTGATTAAATATTAGTTATGTGCTGTATCAGTGAAGCACACATTAAATGGATTAAGAACTGATTAATTTGCACGTTTTGGAAAGTAGTCCCTGGGGAATCATCATCAACTGGGTGAATTTTTAGAGTTGTTCTCCAGGGACTAGTATTAAGCTTGACACTAATCACTCTTTTTATCCATGATATGGAAGTAAATAGAACAGTTCTAATAACATTTGAAAATAAAGCAAAGATTGATGGACTGGCAAATAGGTCTGGGTAAAGGCACTTGTGGAGAGTGATCCGGATGGCTTAATGGCTGAAAGTGCATCTTCATTTATCCAAATATATGTATATATGGGAAACAGGCCGTGCTGCACCCAGAACTAGGAACTGTGTTCTGAGATTTTGCTGAAAAACATGGCTTTTATGGGTGTTTTGGTGTCAAGAAGTTTGAGCTGATCATTGTGAGTGGTAATGAAGATGGGACACGGCAAATGTTCATGTCTGTCAGTGGCACTGATGAGTAGAAAGCCAGAAGAGTGATCCTAAATTAATGAAGATTATGCAAGAAAGAGGCAAAAAATGAGGAAAAAAATGGGAGGTTAAGAAAATTGTCTTGACGAAGAAGGACATGCAGACCTCAGAGTGTTTAAATTATCTGAAAGACTTTGAAAAACAAAATATTTCCTCCTTACTTACATTAGGGGACAACATTGGGCAGCAAAGAGTTCTTTAATGTAGCAGGAAAAGTTTATACAGGATGAAATGTCTGGAAGTCCCCAAAAATAAATTGAGAATTACAGCACATTTTGCAAAGGACTAGTGGGAGACTACCAGGAGAATTGGTAAATTCATCATGTTTTCATGCCTTCAAATAAGAAATGTATGCCTTCCAGGAAGATATCAAAAAGAAATGTCCTAGGCTAAGTCCAGCGGAGTTTGGATAAAATATTTATATAAACTTTTTTGTAAGTGGTGTCACCTTGATTCCTCATCCATGTCATGGGGTGGAAAAGCAAAGAGATCCAGTGTCAGGTGTTATTTGAAAGCCTTTGTGGAACTGGGGTGAAAGGAAGAAACCCAGCACAAAAGTGATAAATCAAAGCCTTTTTCCCTGCATTACATGATGTATGTTTGTGACTTTGCTGAGAGTGTGGTATACGTGTATGTAAAACACAATATATGCAATGAAATATATAGTTAAAGTCATGTTTTCCTGTGCCGCCAAAACTTCTAATAACATTTGGCTAATTTGTTTTCTTGAGGTGCTCTCTGGTTGTTTTAATTTTGGGATTTTTTAAATAATATATATACATATATAATTTTTTTTGCAAGGTAAATGACTTCTCTGGAAGTCTACCTGGAGTCAGTGCTGTCTTTATATGCTGCCCACATTTTGGATGGCAGTGGATGATCTTTGTCTTATAGGGAGTATTTTTTTTTACTTTTTGTAGAGTAGGTGACTTTTCTATCAGGACAGAATTGGGAAAATCAAATCAGGGACAATTTTCAGTCTGTCTAGACGCTCCAGAAATTTCAAACAGGATAATTCCATTTATTTTTTTTCTTTATCTGCTGTGTTAGCATTATGTAGTTTTCTGTCAGTGTAATGCCACAAGAGTAAAAGAACAGGAGGTCCAGTGTGCTTGGATTGGGAATACACACTTCCCTCTTCTCATTGTCCTCTTCAGCACACGGCTCACCTTGTGGAGTAGATTTTTTGAAATGTTTCTATGTCTCTGAAGGGAGAATAATGAAATAGTACTTAAGCAATATGACAAATAGCATTTTGCAACTGTAGTTCTTATTTTGCCAAGACACAAATAGATTGCATTTTTTCTTTTATTTTCTTCTATTTTATTTAATGTGTATGACAAAGAATTTCATCAAGAACCCTGAAGCCTGATACAAATTTAAAGAACTAACTTTGGTATTTAAAAAACCCCCAACCAAGCCCTAACCTTTACATCATCATACTTTTACTGTGTCAGCAGGTTGTGGTAAAAATGTTAGGATATTAATTTTGTGTGAAATGAAGGCAAATTGTAAGTGGAGAATCCCTGAGCTGGGCAGCAGCATTAGCAATCACTGTTGTCCTACCTAGTTTGCTGCAAGGTTGTGATTAAATATAAAACTGAGAAATCTCCAAGGAAGAGTGAAGAAAAGTTAGGCTTTTAAATATTTTCATTCTTTTCCTAGCTGAATATCGTGGTACCAAATCTAATAGGAAGGAGTCATCCTGCTAATTGACCTTTGCAAAATTACCCATTTGCTTAAAAAGCTACTTGAAGTAGATCAGTTATTATCTTGATTACTCTCTTTCTTTCATGTTAATGTTTATAATGGCACCTGGGAAAATCTGCTTGAAAACTTTGCTTCGTTCTCTCTTGTGCTGCATCAATAATTTGGTCCTCTGAACAATGCTAATAAGCAAAACTGATTTTTTAAAAGAGATTACAGGTCTTGATAGCATGAAAGAATAATATGAAGCAACAGGACTGGGAAAAAAGCATTCACAAGCTTATTCAGGTTATTAGTGCAAAGGGAAGGGAGAGCAGGTGGCAAGTTAGATGGCCATCTAGATTTTATCAATCTGACAGGTATCCAAGTGGTTCTGTATTACAGTCTCTAATTTTGGTCTCTGAATAGTTTTGAATAAGATTTAGCTATGGGGTTGTCAGCCGTGACCTGTGCTAGAAGACATTCCTTCCAATCACACAAAAATGCTCTTTGTGAAAATTTCTGCACTGGCAAAACCAAGGCACTTTCTGTCGTAAAAGTCAATTTTTTACCTCTGCTTTACCTGGGATCAGCAGCCTCAAAGTTAGAAAAGAAGTGGTCTTAGTGTTGTTGTTTTTTTTATTCCCTTCAGATTAAAGAAGCTGAACTAAGCTTGAAAGGCAGAGTAAAACAGTTTTTTTCTGATTCTTTGATTTTTGTCGGATGTTCATAGCGACTATTTTGGCTTGTGTTCCTTATAAATCTAATTTAATTCTGGAGCCAGGACATTTTCGGCACCGCTCCTGTGAAACTTGGACACAAGGATTTGACAATATGTCCAGACCAAAACAGATCAAGCAGCCACACATGACTGATTTGGTGGAGCATGCTCAAAGACAAGACTGATGTCTCCGCACAGCAAATAATTCTCTAGGGTAGGGACAGCGCGCTCAAATCCAGTCACCCCAGAGTAAACACTAAGTTAGACACAGCTTAAATGTGCCTCCAAGCACAGGTTTTCAGTGCTGACTCAATGAGACCCCCGAGCCAGGCTGCAGATCCAGCCTTGTTGTAGATTTATCTCTCTTTCCAGCCTGCTCACATGAGTCCGAAATCGTCAGAGCAGTGTTGGGGCACAGTCAGTGAGGGGAAGGAAAAAAGAGAAAAAACACTTGTTGAAATAATGTTGTCAATATGTTTCATGGCTCTTTGCCACTCAGTTTCTTAATTTTCGATGCGTGTTTGTAAGAGTGATTGTTCACCAGTGTTGGTAGGAAGGAGGATTCCTGGAAGACTTCATTGGAAATACTCTCTGCTGCAAAACTCTTTGATTTCCCACTCCCTTCTTCTTTTAAAGGTTTGGTTCATCTAATCAAAGAGCAGAAATTCTGTGACTTTTCTAATAACTCCCATACAATGTCTGAGGAAGACCTAAAGAATGGATGATTTGTGAAAATACTCTGGAATTTATAGGCACAAAGTTGTTCAAATAATTTCAATAAAAATGTAAAGAAAATATATTATTTTGGAATAGTTAACAAAGTATTACATTTTTAAGTAGCCTACTTAAGGGAATAAAATTATTGTTCTATGTTGAATTGCTCCTAATTGAACTGTACTTGGGAAGAAAAACAATGTTTTAATTTTAACATTGCTGCTTTGTTCTAAAATAGATGCAATAAGTTGAGTTTTGGACTAAAAAAAAAAGATAAATATGTCTTGTCTACTAATTTTTTGAAAAAAATGTCTTGTTACCAGGTAGGTTTCCCTCAACAATGGTTTCAAAAGGCTATGCCACAAGTTAGAATGAATCTTTGTCAAAATTATTTATTTACTATCTACCTTTACTTGTGCCATTGTATACCATGGAATGTTTTGTGCTGTAAGGTGTATATGGAATGTGTGTTGAAGGTAAACATGTTTAGACAGATCTGGATTTAGGTCACACTGGTTTTGGTACAATTTGGTTTTGAATTTTATACACTTTGGCTACTGAGTGATGTGCAGTGCCCAAAGTAGCTTTGAGGGATATCAGAAATGCTCTAGCCTGGGAATCAGGGTGAACCAGGCAGTGCTCTGGCCGATGTGGCCGTGGCTGTGCTGCCCTGATGCTTGAGCCACTTTGTTTCCAGTTAACCTGGGTATCCTTCCACTGCCACAAATAATGGAGAGTATATTCTTACATGAGAATCCTCACAATTTTTTGCTTTATTCCATTTTCTCTTTTCCCCCCAAGTATATCTCCCCTCCCCTTTCCATTTCTGGCACATATATGTCCACAGGTGTTATTAAGTGTAGGGTAGCATGTGGTGCCCATGCTTCAGTGCTATTGCAGAGGAAGGACTTCCTACAGGAAAAAAATGATCACTTTCAGTATTTTGCAGGCTGCCCATCTAAGCCCATCATTGCCTGGCATCTACACACTAAGGGCAAGGATCCAGCGAACTTGTGAGTGGGCACCATGCCATCTGAACAGATGGGCATGGAAGTAGGCAGCCAGTAGACCATGTATGTGCATCAACTGTGGGTGTTGAGGGCAAGATTCCCAGTGGAGAATGTCCAAACAGCTGTCTGGCCTGAGCCAACATGCCTACGACCAAGCAAAAGTGCCATCCCTAAATCCTGCTGAGTTGGATTAACCTTCAAAAATAAAAATTGCTTCTGCAGTAGCATAAGGTGAGTTTTTGGCTTGTTTAAATCCAGAAAAAAGGAATTAGGTAGGCAGGATAAAGCAATGTAGGGTCTGCTAGAGAGGACTGAGCATTTGTCTAGGAATATTAATAATATTTTCTACAAGGGTGTTTATATGGCAAACAGCAACGGATGACTTGCAGGAGTGTGACATCAATGTTAATTATGCTTTTTCTGTAAGACTGTCCTTTCAGGAGAGAGCTTTTGAGAGCATTTTGGTTGTAGTGTATGTGCTGGATGTGATTTTGCAAAGACAATTCCTGTAGATGTTTTTGCACATTTACTTACTAAGTTTTAATGACGTTTTTTTCCTTTCCCTTTACCCTGAGACTACAGTTCGGGGGTGCAATTCCAGGTCAGAGTTGCTGACACAGTTTGCTGTCACAGCTGAGGTCTCACCTTTATTGTCTTTATTTTTCTAAGATCCAAAGGGGACATGGAAAGATAATCTATCATTACTCTCTGTCTGTATTAACTTTGATTTTTACCTTTTATAGCCATAACATCAACGAGCAGTTTTACAGACAGAGATGTCAGAGGCAAAGAACAGTGAAGCACTGATGGCTCTTGCACTTTTATTCCTGCAGTTTTTACTCCATATTTCCTATACCATTGCTGCTACCCATTTGCAATTTTACCAAAGCACCTGCAATAGTTCAAATAAATATATTCAATTATAGTGAACCAAGAGTAATAACTGCATGATGAATAGAAAAATCAGAATAGGAAACTTATCAATATATTCTGTTTTATAATATACCATTTTATGTATGGCTGGATGAATGCTGTCACAGTGTGTATGTTGCTGCATTTTGTTGCTTCTTACAGGCTGTCACAGAAAAGGCAAATAGAAATGTATAAAAAGTCCCACTTTTAATGTTCTTTCCTTGAATCGATGAGGATTTTATTTAATGCAATTAAAGCATATTGAAGCTTAGAGACTGGGTTCTAGTTTGATTTCCAGTTGGAAATCCTGAGGATTAGAGGCAGCACAGCTGTTGGTTCCTTTGTGATAGTTGGATCCCCAGGTACATGAATCCGTATGACCCACAGTCAAATTTAGAGCAGCCTTAGGATTTCTTGAGCACATATGGGTGGTAAGAACCTTTTGTAGCTGTCTCCTCTTCTACACAGAGTTTTGGCACATCTCCTACTCCTGAAAATGCTAAAAATGAAGCCAACTACATCAGCTGGGACTCCCTCAAAGCAAGGATCAATTGGACAAATTTCAAAGTCCATTTGAGTGACTAGAGAGGAACAAAAGGCCTCCTACTCTAGGGAAAAATCTGCTCCTGGGAAACAGCAAGCCATTAATGGAGAAAAGTACTAGTGAAGGCTTATCCTTGGACTTAAAATATTACCCCAAAGCAGATACCCCTAATTTGGAACATCTCTTTAATAATTTGGGGAAAGAAGGAGACGTAGTTCAAACATACTATGCTTTGTAATCAAACTCATGATTAACGACTCTCTGATCACAGAGAATCCGTTCATCTTAACACTGGCTGAAATTTAAACTAGGATCTGAGTAATTATTTTGCTCTTCTTTCATGAATGAAGATAAATGGAGATACTCCCCCAGCAGAAGCATGGCAGTGCTCATCTGCAGCAAGTCCTGAAGCCAGGGAGCAGCACGCCCACGTGGTTATATTGCCTTGGTAAAAAATACCCACCTTCACAGACTCGGATACAAAGGAGGACCCTCACACTGTGGGAAAGGTCTATAGGATTCTGATTTATAAGGGAGCAAGAGGTCAAGGGAAGCAAAACCATTATCATTATTTTCAGAGGCTCTGGAGATGTGAGCTGAGTGTAGAGGGCAGTGTGCTCAAAGGGAGGCACGCAGGGCGAAGGCAGCACAATCCTGCTTGCTGCTTTTTCTCTTCCCCCCACTGATTTCAGGCTGCAGATTCTGCTGAGAGTATGTCATATGTAACATACTCAGGCCTGTAAGGACTGTGAAGTGGTTTTCTTATTAAATGATGCATAGAGAGATTATCTGGTCTGTAGCCAGTGCACAAAAGCTCCATCCATGCAAGTTCCTATTCCTGAGCAAAGCATTCGGTCACCTGCGTGGTAATGAGTTTTCAGGAGCCTGGGGATGGAGGGTGAGGAGCAAATGTGGGCTGGTGGGGGCAGGACTGAAGCTGCGCTTTGTGCCTCTCTCTCCTGCAAACCATAGGAAAAACAGCAGTGAGACCTAATGTCACATTATACTGCCTTTAGTCTTATTACCTTTCTTTCTGAAGAAATCTCTTTGAGACAAGAAAGGAGAAAAAAAAAACCATAAATCACATGGTACTAATGTAACCCTCAGGAGGATGGTGTTGAGGAGGGCTCCAGAGCAAGCCAGGAGTGCCAGTGGCTGTGGGCAGGGAGCCCACTGGGACAGGGACCTTTCCCCAGGGCTGAAGGGGGTCTTCTGCTGAGTTATGGCACAGCTCAGGGAGCATCTGCAACAGCGTGGGAGAGGAATGGGGTTGTTCCTGCTGTTTCTTGTCATTCCCCATTTCTTGAGAATGGACAAAAATGCCTCATCTGCTGAACTGAACAGACTAGAATAAAACCATAGAATGGTGTGGGTTGGAAGGTACCTTACATATTATGCAGGTTCAATCTCCTGTCATGGGCAGCAACACCTTCCACTATCCCAGGCTGCTCCAAGCCCTGTCCAACCTGGCCTTGGACACTTCCAGGGATCCAGGGGCAGCCACAGCTTCTCCGGGCAACCTGTGCCAGGGCCTTACCACCTCCACAGGGGAGGATTTCTTCCTAATATCTGATCTGACCCTGCCCTCTGTCACTTTGAAGGCTCTCCCACTTTTCCTCTCACTAAATGCCCTCATAAACGACAAAGGGGCACCTCTGAGCGGGGAGGCCTGTGGGATTTTCTCAATGCCTTTCACAGCTGACATGCAATCATATCATAGCAGAGCTGTTCCCAAATAATTTCTGTAGATAACGATGGACTTGCCATACTGCCCAAGACTGGGTCTTTAAAACAAATCACTTTGAGCATGGCAGTGGGTGAAATGTTACAGGATTTTCCTTGCCATTTCCATTGCATAGGTGTCTTTCAAAGGACGTGGCCATTAAGAAATGCTACAATACATTTTTGTTAAGTTTCTTTATCTAAGCGATTATGAGCTGTCACTGCAGTACGGGAGTGACTGGGAATGAAATGACCACAGACATCACTAAATCAGGTGTCACCCCTCCTTCTCTGTTGAGGGAATGCTTTTCACAAAAGTTTATGTGACTAGTTTGTACTTTTATTGCAAACTTTCAAGCTGCCACCAGTAAGTTCGATCCTGTAAAGAATGGAGTGTTCTGGCCCTGATCCAGAAAAACACTTAAGGCCATTGCAGAGTGCTTTGCTGGATTGGGTCCAGAGTAGAGCATCAGGGAGTAGTAGGGGCTCAACAGTAGGGGATTTCTCTCTTTTTTTTGGGTGTTTATAAAGGAATCTCCACATACATGATTGAAGAGTTGGCAGGATGAAACAAAACAATACTTAAAGCCCTAAAAAGAAAGGTCAAAGCATGAACAGCATGAAAGGATTTTGGTAGAAATCTATCAAACCCTCCATGAGAACCTTCTCCTTGGCAGAGCAATGAAGTGAATGATGGAGAAAACAGCAGGTAGATGTCAGTCTAGGGTTTCCCATGCAAAGCAGAGCTCTGTTGGACCAGGTGCTGCTTGTTTGAGAAAACCACAGTTTTCCTAGGCTACTTGTAGTTGGTGTTTGTGGATAAATAATCTGTGATGAATAACTTATTTGACAATCTTGGAAGCCACCTAGAAAGGTCATACAATTATCTTAATTACTTAGAGATTCATGTGAATTCAGAATGACATTTCAGGAAATAATTAATTGTCTGTACTTTGCACTGGAGCAGCACTTTGAGAAATGCTGGTTAGTTTTGTTAGGTTTGGTTGAAATCAAAAAGGAGTCTGCTGCTTCTCATTGACTAGATGAATTAGGTTAGAAATATGCCTGTAATGGGCAATAAAAAACAAATGGATCCTCCAAGTTTGTTTTTAAATCAATGCCACACTATGTGAAGAGAGTAGTGCTGAGTTTTTCATGCTGAATCCCTGGAAAAAGAGGTAGAATTTAAAGAACAAATGGGAGCATGGAAAGAAATTAAATGAAACATCAGGTTATTGTGTTTTACGTCCCTGTTAAAACAGCAGTTGTCAGATGGTTGTCCCTTCACACCGGGGTACCAGGCACATGGAGTGGAGGCTTTGCCTTTGTGGGAAGGATGATGACGGATTAGTGCTTAGATGCTGAAATAACTCTGGTAGGAGATGGATCCCCTTTAGCTAAGGGAAGGGGGGGGGGTGCTGCTCGGGCTGAATTTAACAAAACCAGACTTGCCCACAGACTTGCAAGCGCTCGCAGAGTGGATTTTTAGTGCTGCAGGTGACATTGTTGCTGACTGAAGAATGTTCATCAAATCAGAAAACTGCTGATAAGCTGCCTTTCCCAAAAAGGGATCTCACGAACTTCTCCTGTAAATCCTTGCCTTTCATCGTACCCTGGGAGGTGAGGTAGAGGACTTGTGACAGATATTATTTTGGTTTTTCTGGAGTTTATTAGGGTAATCAAATGGAGTTATAGAGAGGGAAAAAAAAATCTCAACCCCTCTTCTTTATGGTACATCTACTAAAAGCTGAATGAAAGAATGAAGACAATTGAGCCTACATCTTCCTTTGAATATTTTGGTACTCCACTGAAAATTGTGAATATGTTGAAACATGGCCATATTGACTATTATAATCCGGGTTCTGCTGAGCATATATTAACTTTGAACTGAATATATCTTAAAGGAAGTGTTGTAACTAACTCATTCAATGGTATTTGCTAAATATATTTAAGATCAAATTTCTATAAGGCCTTCTGGAATTTTATCAAATCAATCCAAAAGAATATATTTCCTCTCTTCCCACTGTTTTTTTTCCCGAGTTGTTTTGATTAATTTACTTTAAAATGATATTTCTACACCAAAAGACTGGTAGAAATCAGCAAGAAATTTATTAAGTTTTCATCAATTCAGTTTGTAAACCAAATATTTGGGGCGTTTTTCCAGAAGAGCTGGATCTTGGCTTACATACTTGTGGATTTTGGTTGTATTTCTGTAACTAGGTTCAGACTTTGGAGCTTCAGGACCCTTTTTTTTTTT
>VZRZ01004655.1:1061837-1086539 GCA_013398175.1 Climacteris rufus
TCATTGCTGGGTTACAAAATGATGCACTTTCTTTTATTTTTGCCTTGAAAGAGAATCACCTTTTTAAGTAAAAATATCACATTAAATAATCAGGTAAGAGGTCTTTTCTTTCCCCTTGACTTCATGCAGTTTTCCTTTACATTTCATCTTTGCATACACAATGTTCTTAAAGCACATAATATCATCCTCACCTGGAATTTAATTTTCCTTAATACGTCTGTATGTCCTGGAACTCTTACTATTGTCTTTTAATTACACTGGCATAAGTAATTTGCTAGTCCTACAAAAATAGGTCATTTTAGTTCTTTCTTTGCTTGTTTGTGGATAGATTTAGTGCTCCTGATGTATTCTTTTTAGCAAGTATCAAATGTGAGCATTTCTTTTGCTAATACTCTTATCGCTGAAGCAAAGAGCAGCCAAAAGCTCTGCTCAGTGCTCCACACTTCACAAAGTTGCACATAGGGCCCCCAACAGGCACGTGTGGCTCCTGGAGAGAGCAGCTGAATGTTAAAACAGGCACTATGGACTGGTGGTGTGTCTTGTCATTTAATTTGGATGAGTGAAGAATATATCTGAGAAAGCATTGCTGGGCAATGTGCTCTGTTGTATGTTAAGGAATAATTAGAATGTGGGGGATCTGGGTAAGAAGGAATTTCTGTGATCCAGACCTGAATAGTTTAGTTATATGTCTTGAGCACTGCAGAACCTTCAGAGTTGTCTAACAGTAAAGATAAAGAAAAAGATAAATTGAATTAATTTATTTTGAATTTATATATGTCTCTGCCTGCATTAATATTAAGCTCCATCCAAAATCTAAATAGAAAGACTGTAATCTTAGAAGTTCTCTCAATAGCATCAGCAAATCATTCTTGTTTACCCTACATGCTAATAAAACAGGAACATGACACTCCTGAAAACAAGATTGCAAAATACAGAAAATGTGGTCTGACATTTTTTTTCTCCCCAAAGGAGGGACTGCCACTAACTAAAGTATTTCTTATGAAAGCTCGATTGCTTAAGATGCAGAATATTAAGAGAGAAAAACACTTTAGGACACAGCCATGTCACCAGCTGTTACTCACCCTTAATGAAATTGTTAAGTGATATTCTTCATAAATAGGTCAGAGAAACTTTTGAATTGTGAAGAATGTTTTATCTCTTTCTTTGAAATGTTTGTATTAAATTTAGAACTGGTAATTCATTAAGCTCATTAGCTCTGACTAGGACAGTAGAGCAATATCTAGGATATAGATTTCAAGGCTTAAAAACCTTAGTGCTTACAAATAAACATGAAAGCAATGTGTGGAGAAAAAATATGGGATCATAATATGTTTAACTGTTTTTTGAGCGTGGCCCTCTGGATTAATTAAGAACATTTTCTATATTCAGACACTTGAATATAAACAGAATACGTTATGACTTTTGGTTAACTCTCTTTTAATAGGGGAAAAGAGAATGCATTATGATGAATACAGTGGAAACTAGTTGAGACTATATTTTGTTGTTTGCTTTGTGGCTTCAACTAAAAGAGGAAATAATCACTGAATTTTACTGGATCCCAACTCTGAATTATATTATTTTTGATTGATATGGAATTTAAACAGTAAAAGTTTTCATATATATACACGTTTGCACACATTTTGAGTGACCTGTTCTGTTACAGATTTTTAAGCAAGTAAAATACTATCGAGATATGTCAAATACTTGATTTGTGATGAAATTTTATTTAGTCTTAATAGTTTCTGGTATAAAGCAATAGCTTTTCAGAATTAAGTCACAGTTGGTTACACTTCCTTCTTCAAAGAAAATGCGAAGTTGGAGGAAATCAAGGACTCAGTATTTGGGAACAATTGTAGAATGAGAGTCCAGTGTTGCTGCAATCTTCCAGACATGGAGATTTTAGAGACAGCCTTGAAAGCAGCTTAAACTTGCTGGATTGTTATGTGCTTGTGCCCAATTATTTTCTCATTTCTTCATTGACTTGATTTGTGGCCTTGAGGTTATAATTAGCAGCTTCCCCATTTCTCTAAAATGGGTTTAAGAGCACCTAAACAGTTAAACAATTTTCAAGATTCTGATGGGAAAAAAATAATAATTTAAATTGCTATTGTCAGTTGATCAATTTTTAGGTAAATTTGCCAATGTGACATCACAAAGAAACACATTTTTATCAGTGTTATACCAGAGTAATCAGCTGTATATTTCAAACACCTAGTACTCAGAGGAACACCAGAAAGAGACCCCAAACCCTCCCTCAGTGCATGCTGTGTGTGCCTGTAATTAAATTTGTTGGTCCATCTTTACCTGCATGTATTTGAATCCTCTCTAAAGGTAAATTATTTCTTCTTTTTTCTTAGATAAATCGCCACAGAAGAAATCTTTCCCAACACAACCTGACGTTTGCAGACATCATCAGTACCCAGGACCCCACAGTAAGAAAACGCTCTAAAGAACAGATAAACATTTTTATTTTAAAGGTTTATAATGTAAATGTTACACACACTTCCCTAAAGAATAAATACATGAGGATTTGGATGCCTCAAGATGTTAAGGGATTGGAGGGACTTTGATTAATCAATAAAAAGAATAATTTTAGAAGGTACAAAGTCATTTATGCAGCTTGAATTTGCTGTTAATTCTCTTGTATTCAGCTGAGGTTTCACCAGTATTAATACTTAGTATGAAGGAATGTGACCAAGTCTTTGTCCTCACTTTGTCCTTATTAAGGTGTTTTTAATACTAGTATTAATTTTTATAAGAAATATTACCATGAAATTTAAATAATAAATTCTTGACATTAAAAGAATCTAGGGGAAATAAGAAACATATTTTCTGCTAAAATAAAACGAATATGCAAATACAGATTCATTAAAGATAGGTAGCTAACTCTGGTACTGTTACACAAACTTTTCAGGATCAGATAAGTTCAGAAGCTTTGAATTCTACTCCAGAAAGTTATAAAACCCGTATGTGACACAGTGAAAATTGTTTCTCTGTTTTTTCTAAAACTACTAGATCATGAGAATGAAAGCCTTTTTAAATTATTATTCTTATTTAGAAACTCAATTATTTACAATACATAATCTCATCTTTCCTATTCTAAAAAGCAAATTAAAGAAAAGAATCAACATAAAACTCCACACAATAATTCAGTTTTCCTATTCCTATGCTAATTCTTCAGGGCATTTTGGGTCATTTTCTCAACCTTCCACATGTCAAAAAGGTGCAGGAAGGGCAGCAGCTTAACAAAAAATGATGATATTTATTGAGACAGAAACAACAGAACATATCATTAGGATATATTTGAAATTCTTTTTAATTTAATATCATCCATTTGCAGAAGTATTTTAAGTTGATTCTGAGCTGTCCTGGAAGTATTTTCTTGGGGGAAAAAAAAAAAAAAAGTAGAATAGAAAAGGGGATATTAACAGATTTTAAACAAGGGGAATATAGCACTGCAAACAGAAATTATAAAAATATTTGGGTTCTCCTGAAAATATTTTATTTGTCCTTGTGGTAGTTGTTTCAAAATTCCACATATTACCTTTATATTAATTACAGAGAAAACTGTAGTTTTTCTAGCCATGCTAATTTGACTTAGGGACGGCACCTGTACTAATTCAGTTAAGCAATATATGTGAAAGGAGTTTTTCTTAACACTGAGAGGGTTCATATTAACTGCAGCTCTTTTGTTTTTGAGCTGTTCAATTTTGAGCCATTTAATTTATAGTAAATGGTGGATTTGAGATGTGTAACTTAAGTCAGGATATTTTATATACCCAACATTTGTTAGTGGATTTTATATCTTAGCTGAAGACAATTATAAAGAAAAATATGACTGAGCCACAGCATTCTCATCTGGAAGCACATCCAGTTCCTAACTTCCCAAGATGTGACAACAAAGGTGATTCAGATCTGATGTTGGAAAATCATATTTTCCTTTGGTTTTGTGTTTGTTAAAATAGAAGTTTGGGAAAGTGGTTTGTAAACTTTGAAAGCATGAGATTTTGGGTCTGATTCAGAGAAACACTCAACAGCTTGAATGGTCAGCCAGTGCTCCTCCCTATTTCTGTTTCCAGATGGATAGAAATATTAAAAAGGATAACCCTTCTCATATGTTATTTGACATCTCTGGCCCTGGACAAGGACCAGAAGTTTTATGCTACAAAATGATGGGTTAGAAGGGGAAGAAAAATATTGAAAAAAAGTAAAAGTAAGGGGGGAGGGGGGGAAGTAGGTGGAGATGGGAATTAAACCTTATTTTAGCTCTGATAGTTCACCCATCCATCACTAGATAAATAGTGACATGGCTCTGCACAATAATCCCTGCATACTTACTCGCTGGGTTTTCTATGACAATGAGATGCATGACAGGAATTTACATGAGATAAGTACAAATTACAGATGAAGCACACTCTAATCCTCATGTACCCATTTGAGAATGTCACATAAATCATTGTCCACAGGCCTACAGGCCTTCCATAGGTACAAACAGATATGGACACAGTATCGATTTCATTGTATATTGTATATCAACCAGAGACCAAACCTAAGGAAATGGTGAAACATATTACACTGTTAAAATAATGCTATTTTGTACAATCAAAGTAACAGAGAAGTTTGATTTAAAAATCCTTATATTGTCTGTTAAAGCATGTTTTATTACTATTTAATGGCTTTGCAGACAGCAAAACTCTATTGAAATTGTTATGAAATCGCCTTGTGATGCAATTTACTACAAAGACCATGTGAAGTTTCTAATATCCAAGTTGGGCACTGGCTTAGTAATGTTTGAAAGCAAAAAACAGACTCACTCTGAATCACAATTTTATTTCTTTTCCCATTACTGACACAGTTGAGACATCCTTAATTAATGAGACCTGATGATATGGAAGGTCATTGGGTTTGGCTGAAAATCAGTTGTCTTGCTTTGTTTGGGTTTTAGTTTTTTTAATATAAATTTACATAGACAAAAATAACCCCTGTCCCAGCTGTACAAGAGATATTTCAGCAGATCAGAGAGCCAAGTGTCTGCAAGGGGCTCTGGCTTATGGGAGGTGTCCAGAGAGGTGGAGGAGCACAAATTGAAAAGCAAACAAAAGAACAAGCCTAGGCCTTGCTTCTAATACACTCAAACTTGAGCATGGTGTTGGTACCCTGCAATCAAGTGTCACAGACCTGTGCAGAGTCCCTAGTGTGCTGTGTCATTCACAGCTAGTAGTGAAATTCAATATATGAAATGATAACATAATTTACCTGCAATATATTTACAATTCATTTTTTTGCTTGCAGCTGGAAATTTCACTTGCATTAAAATAAATTTTTTTCTAACGAAATAGAATTAAATAAGTGAAATAAAACATTATTGGATTTTTGTTGTGGTTATTTTTTTGTAGTAGTCAACTTTAAAAGTTTTTGCAAAGAACTGAACGTATCAGAAAAAAATAAATTACCAGAGTTAGCGGTAAAATGCCCCACACTGGATTGATTAGCTGAATGCAGACTCCTCTGCATGTATTAAGTGGGTTTATTCATCTGAATAAATGACTTGGTTATGATCTTCTCTTTTCTTTCTTGCAGGTAGTGGAGAAAGAAGGATATCTTCTAAAAGCAAAAATAGCAGATGGTGGCAAGAAATTAAGGTATAAGGTGTGGATGTGACAGAGCCTAAAGAAGCTCCAAGAGAGTTGGAGAGGGGCTTTGGACAAGGGCCTGAATTGACAGGACAAGGGGAATGACTTCCCATTGCCAGAGGGCAGAGTCAGATTAGATATTAGGAAGAAATTCTTCCTTGTGAGGGTGGTGAGGTCCTGGCACAGGTTGCCTAGAGAACCTGTGGCTGCCCCATCCTATCCATAACTGATGTCATTTGGTGTAAATTGGGTACTGTATCTAAGATGTATTCCAAGAATTTTAATTCTTTGGTAATCCCTATTCATCCAGCATATCTAATTTATAGGAAAATCTGTTTAAATCTGCATATAGCATGCTTGGCCACTTACTCCTTTGTGTTCTCACAAAATTTTTTTTTAAATCAAAAGCAAAAAAGTAGAGAAAAATGGTAACTGAAGTTTTGCTTACCAATAGACAACTTGTATTCGCCACATAATGCAGATCAGTAGTGGGCTTAGGAGTATTTCTGTAAAATCAGATGTTATAAACCTTAAAGTGGAGAGTCAAACTTGAGCTGTTGATCTAAAAATATTTTTTTATCAGATCCAATTGTTTATGATTGTGTAGTATTTCGAAGCATGTTATAGGTAATATATATAACATTTTCTTCTGAGTTGAATGTCATGTTCTCCTGTATCAGGGGTCATTCTTTTACATATCCATATGTATTTTTACTTCTCCCTGTCCCCAGCAGTTTGTCAGTTCTCTAGGGCTGTACCATGAACTCTTGATGTTTAATGGTTACTTAAACCTCATTCAGATATCATTCTTATCTTCCTTGCTC
Organism: Climacteris rufus; assembly: GCA_013398175.1. Taxonomy (NCBI): domain Eukaryota; kingdom Metazoa; phylum Chordata; class Aves; order Passeriformes; family Climacteridae; genus Climacteris; species Climacteris rufus. Next base: position 1,068,295 of record VZRZ01004655.1, read on the forward strand.
CCCTGTAAACTTTTAATTTAGGGAAAGTGAGAGCATTTGGGACCTTTCAAAATAGACACTTTACTGAGCTCTCTATAGTCAGATCAGCATTTTTTCTTAGTTTTATTTTAGGTATTAGGTACCAGAAGGGCACCAGCTATTTTGGAGTCCTCTACATGTGAACTTTGAGCATGTGTGAATAATCCCACTGTTTTCATTTGACACCATGGTAGAAAAGGAACACAAATGGCTTCAAAATATAAATGAGGAGAAAGAGGCCTTTCAGTATTTGATAGTTTACATTTCAGGTATAACTAGGATGGTGCAACTCCATCAGTGTTGGTGGAAATGCACTGATGATGTTGACTTCAGACCATTTTTGGTTTTGACATATATATATTAATATATATTATGTTTTATTAGTTAAAAGCCAAGTCTACAAGTGAAACCTCTTTTACCTCCTGCTTGAATACCTCACAGATTTTACCCTCTTTCTTTATTTTCTTTAAATTTTATTTGTAAGGAAAAACTGGTCCACCTCCTGGATTGTTCTCACTGGTCGGAAAATGGAATTCTACAAAGAATCCAAGCAGCCGGCGCTGGCCAACCTGGTAGGCAATCAACCATCCAATATCTTCACTCTTTTGGCAACTATTATTTCAGTATAAAAAGTTTGGTGTTTACAGATGACAAATTTAGACTGAGCTGGCTACTTCAAAGCTTTGAGAGCAGCTGAAGGAAAGTGGCTTGATGAACTCTTAATCAGAAGTAGTGTATGAGAAGAAATAGGACACAGCATGTCCTTTATTAAGAGGTGCATTTTGAGAATAATTGCAAAGTGAGACAAATGGTGAGTGACTATCCAGTAATGTGAAGGTAACACTTGAAATTAAGGTGCCACTTATAAATGCTTTATTCTTATTTATGAAAATGATCACTAAATGCAGCTACTTCCTCAAATAATGTATTATAAAGTGTGTTATAAAATGCATTAGTAATAAATGCTGAACAGATGATGCGATGAGAATCTGTTGCAAAGGATATTGTGAGACGTAAATTGTATTAAACCATGCATGTGCATCTTTAATACATGAATTTAAGTTGTTATCTACCATCCTATAAAGTGGCTTATACATTAATAAATAATAATAAATTATTTATAAATGGCACCTTAATATAGGGTGTTACCAAAGCAGAAAACATTATAAGTTAGCAAAGTGATTTTTTATCGCGGTATAAATGTGACATCCACCATATCCTGCTAACCTTCCTGAATATTTCTATGACTCCATCTAATGCAGCTAATGCAATTTCTGTAGCCTGTAGTTACTACAAAGTGAAATTTGCAGTACCTTTTTATTGTGCCCCAAGGAAAGGCCACCGATCTTTTTCTTGGGAGATTTGACAGCTCCGTTGCGGGAGCAAGAGCAGTGCGTGCCCCTTCAGTGCTGGGTTCTGCCGAGCCCATGAACCTCAGTGGGGGCAACAAAAGGCAAATTTGGTGGATCTGTGACACTGTGGGCAGTGAAGGGACAGGTTTGACAAAGCCCTGATGTGAAAGGCTCTCAAGGCCTGATCGAACCTGCCAAATCTCATTGGCATGATGGGTGGCCACAAAGGTGCTCACTTTGGCAGGAGTCACAAACAATAAGCTATTTCTCCTGTAGCAGGTGAAACAAACCATTCTTCTATAAATCCTAGATCTAGCAATGCCACCTGTCATAAAATCAGCCTCAAAGAGTACCTTTTCATGTCTTACATATTGAGAAAGAAGGTGAATGTTGTAGAAAAATGTAAAACTAATAGGTGAAACAATAAAAGTAAGTAAAGGGTGAAATCTGGCACTTTCTGCTTGTGTCTGTGCTAGTCCAGCTGGAAAATACCACTCTTCTGCAGCCATGAAAACAGAAAAGCTTGAATTAATATTTTTTCAGAATCATCTGTTTTCCTTAAAGTTGAATAATGTGTTAATAAAGAAAAAAGATGTCTAAGGTGGACTTATTAAAACTAGGCTTATATTTTACTGGGTGCCTTACACTTCTACCTGCTACCTCATCTCTCTCTTTGCAAACCCCTACCCAAATTCCAGGAGATAAATGAACTAACTAAAGGAAATTTAACATACAGGAGGCTTGATTTTGCTCTGAGACTTTTCCACATGGTTGAAAACCCAATTAGCTCTTTAAGGATTTGGATACTAAACTAGACCTGCCTGGAGAATGGGACTTTGGCCCAGATCTCAGTCTGTTTAACTAAAACGATGATGGTGTGTTATGAAACGGAACCTTCTGAGAGGTCAGTCCCTTTCCCTGAAGCCTCAGTCGTCAGCAGTGCTCCCAGACAGTTAGATAACATCTCCTGCCTCCTGTGTTAGGAAGAACACACACATATTGAACCTGTATTTTGCTCATTATGGGGAAAATATTTTTGTTTTAAATTTTATTCTATAATGGATTTGAACACTGGGACTGTGAACTCTATGTTCGCTAGGTGAGAAAAATCTCTTAAAGTTACATTTTCTGTCTGTTGCATAAAACTTTAATGCAACAGTAAATAAACAAATTGGGTAAAGCCTGAAAACAACAAGAGTTGTCAGTGTTCAAAATTTTATAACTCAATTTCCTGAACCCAAATTTTGCACATGAAAAAAGCTAAACTGGCATGCTTATCTCATCTGATAAAGTAAATGCAATGCTTATTTCCCTTGTAAACCACTTAACCATATATAATTTTGATAGTGGAAAGGGACTAATATGAACAAGATTCATTAGAAACCATTTGTTTACTGATCTTATTTTATATATCAAGTTTTAGTTTACTTTGGAAAAGGGGGAACTTAGCCATTAATTAAATAATGTAGGACAAGTGATGTTCACTCATGACAGTATGAATTATAACAAGGCATTTTTATTTCAGCAGGAAAATGATGTGACTTAACAAAAAGATTAATGTTCCTTTGTATTCTAAATATATTAATTAATTATTAATTATTAAATACTGTACTTGCAGCAAAAATTTAGACTAAGGTAACATCATTATAAGAGGAATGATATTTCACAAAACAAAGGCAATGGGAGAGAGGGAAATGAGCACCTCTAATTATACCTCTTTTCATGACAATAGGACAGCATTTAGAGGTGATTTAAAATTATATTTGCCTAAACCTTTCACACTGTTTTAATCAAAGAACTAGGAGTAGCTAAAAGGAAGTTTTGCTGTTCCTTTTCATGACTGCAGATGTGGGAGTCACTGTAGCAACTTCCCTCTTGGTTTGCACGGAGGGGACTGGGATCCATTGCTTTGCTTTCTGGTGAGGTTGGTGACAAAATCTGGAGTTTTTAGAAGTAATGGAACACAGCAATTAAAGCACACAGAGGAGAGATTCAGAAAATTAGATTGTTTACAAATACTACTAAAAATGCAAGTTTGCATCCCATGTAGCTATATCATTAGCTTTTGCTGCTGCCTTGACCATTTGTGGTCCTTGCTTTAATAATTCCTTTTTTTTTTCTTTTTACCATTCTTATGAATTTGACTGGCTCTTTATTTTAAATTAAAGACGTTGTGATCTAAATGAATCACAGCTCCATTCTTCCTTACCAGCCTTAAATTTTATTATCAGTTGGTCCTTCTGACCAAGAAAATGTAGTCCGTTTATTCCCTCAGATAGTTTATTCAACAGAGGTTATTTTAACCTCAGGTTATTAGCCCATCTGCAAAGTAATTTACTGAGTGAAAATGCTGCTGAAATCCATATTCATGTGTAGGAAGATTTCATCGTAGCAGACACTTGTATCAATTTACAGCATAACCCCCTCCAACAACATTGATATAACATAATTGCTCTGACTGAAAAACACAAAGCAAGGACATGGAGAGCTCAGGCTTTCCAGTCACCTTAACTTACTCTCTCCCTGTGTCTCTGGGTGATGCATAAGCTGGAAAGCCAGCTAGTTAGCAGGAAAAAGTTTAGGTCAGAAAGAATTTCCATGAAGTCTTCCTGGAGTTGTGGTGGGTTTCTCTGGGGCTCCGCAGGTGTGTAGCAGAAGGCAATGGGCAGTTTCAGGCTTGATGGATTTAAATGATTTATCATGGAGTTTTCATCAAAAGCTGCATGTTCTATGCCATACCCATGAGTTCATAGACACCTGATATCCCACTGTGCTCAGAATTGACAAATTCTCCAAAGGAGAAACCTTCATAGAGTCATAGAACAGTTTGGGTTGGAAGGGAACTTACAGATCATTTTGTTCCACTCCCCTGTCATGGGGAAACCTTCCCCAGACAAGGTTGCTCAATTCATATTTCTTTCCCCCAGAGAAAAAGACTGAATCAAATGCACATAGCAGAAGCTTATTCATCCTTCCAACACCACAAGCCTGCATCCCATCCTTTCTGGAGAGGGAGATGCACATGCTTGTACTTTTCTTCTGCTTATTACAAAATCAGAGCTGTAAAAAAAATCTTTTTTTTTGTTACAACCTCAACAAAATTAAACTGTGTGTTCACTGGGTGCACAGAAGAGCCCAAGTTCTGCTGTTGCCTATATTGTATAATCATAGAGATGGTAATATCCTATATAGTTCACTATTCCAACTTCCTGAAAAACTTCTTTAGGTTTTTCAGGGTTTTTCTCAGGTCAGTGTTCTGTGATAGTTTTTATGAGGAAAATATTCTGTAGCCCAGTAATGTTCACTATCAAAAAACTATTTTCGTTCCTTTGTCTACATGTTAATCTCTTCTTTTAATCTCATTATGTGTTTCCAACATTTCTCAACTCTTTCTGCTGGTGGAATAAAGCTGACCTTCTTTGTTAAAGTATTTTCAGACTGAAGCTATCCTTGTGGGTAATTTTTTTCAAAGAAACAAGATTACCCACTTTGAGAAGCTTGTGTTTTGTGTTCATGATGAGTTGCAGAGCTGCCTGTGTGGTGCAGACCTGGGCATTGCATGGAGTCCTGGAGAGGATCTAGGCCCCATAGCACTATTCATAAAAGTATTGGAATATTGAAAACTCATTCATTTCCTCTACAGCTTGAATATTTGTTTGCATCAATATATAGGTGCTTGGTGTTTTTTGTTTTCCAATTTTGTAATTTTTACCATGCAGATATAAGCTGACAAAATTTCACAACATTTTTGTAAAATCAAATCTGAATACTGCAGTTTTGAACTGTTATTAAAAAATTGGAAAGACTAAGCTCTAGTTAGAGGCCAGGCAGGAAATTGGAGGCAGAGGTGGGGAAAAAGAAATCCAAGCTCTTTTGTTCCAGTGGTTTAACCACAAGAACATCCTTCTGTTTTGAACGGTATATTTCTTCTATTAAAAAAATTAATAATAGTAATAAAAAAAAAGGAACAAAGGCACACAGGACTGTCAGTTTTAGTGGAGCTTAACCATCGTGGTTTTATGGTTTGGCAAATGGAGAACATAATTACAACTCCAGTACTGAAAATTTCCAGAGACTACATAACTTGACTGGGCTTCTTTTAACCCAAATAGGTTCTTTTCCTCCCATCTCAAAGGCATGCTGGAGAACACACATATTTTAGCCTTTAATAACAACATCAGAAAAATTCAGTGAGCAATCTTTGGAAAGCTGAATCTGTGGCTGATGCTGTACTGGCCGCTGTCAAATTTACAAAGTCAGTTTTCTGTCTCACTAATGATATTTTTAAGGTAACTATGGTTTAAGAGCAGCAGAGAAAAAAAGATGCATCAAGCTGATTATTAATGTTATGCAGATATTACTCCAGCTCTTACCAAGAAAAAGAGTTATTGGTGCTTTGTACTGTTAACAGTAGTATTTTTACTGTTGAGTGGGATGTGCAGCTACCCAATCTACAAAGCCTACTCTGAACTACATGGTCTTTGCCAGAACTGCTGCACAGGCAGAGTCCCTGGAGAAGGAGCTTCGATGGCAAATGAGGATTATTGTTCTTTACGCTAACTCCCAGCAACGTAAATGATACAGGCAAACAAATCTGCTCTCTGAATTACTTGCATCCATATGGAGGAGCAGGGGAGGCAGAGCTGTGTCACTCCAGGATGCGTGGACTGACACTGAGAAGTATCAACCCTCGTGTTGAGCTCTTTCTGGGTGTCACACATGCCCTCAAAGCCTTTTCTTCTTTTTTTAGGAGCAAGAAATGATAATTTGTTTGGAGAAAGGAGATAGCTTGTCTTAGAGATACGATATATGTTCTTGTCTAATTTCTGTCCTTTCCAGTTGCATCAGTTTAAATTTGCATTTGAAAAACCCACAAATTTTTTCCTTTAAACTCCATGGATCTTCAAGAGGTTTGGCAAAGTAAGCATTGAAAATAGCTGGTCCATGTCTCTGCATTTGTGTTTTGATCTACTATACATTACACTAGACTGGTTTTTTTAAACCATTTAATTGTTTTTAAAATAGTGTTCCAGTATAGGAACCTTATTTCTGAAGTAAGACACCCCAAGACTGGTTATTTAATAATAACAAGGAATAATGAGCTCTTTTCAGTAATATCAGCAGCTGTACTACAACAACCTGTCACTTTAACTTGATCTATTCTTGTTTTATCTGATAACTGTCCCCATTTGTGAGAAGTCAGGCCATATTCATGTTGATTTTTTTTTTTTTCCTTTCCAGAAACCGGGATATAAACCTGAGTGTGTGGATTTGTGTGGTGCTCACATTGAGTGGACCTCAGAGAAATCCAGCAGAAAGAATGTCTTTCAGGTAAGAGGCAAGCATTCCATTGCTCATTTAAGTCTGAACTCTGTGAAGAGGTAGGTTTTATTTCTTTGGTTTTAATAACTAGAGCCTGATTAAATACAGCATTTTTCTTACCAGTGCAGGAGTGTAACACTTTATCCAGCATCGGTTTACTATTTTTCTAAGAGAAAGATTTCTGATGACTAACTCTCCTAAACACTTGAGAACCTGTTGATTTATTGATTAATGCTCTATATTCAATTTGTTTTTAAAACTTAGTAGGTAATTGCTTTGGGTTCAGGCCTAGAATCTTGACCTAGAGGACTTCCATAAACACAACTTCTTCAAACTGCTTATACAAGCATTGCTCCAACGCAGTGCGGTTACTCTGTTTATTTTTATTGCTGCTCAGGGTCCTCAGACGGTGATGACCCAGGTTCACTTCTGCAAGGGGAGGGGAGGATTTTAAAGCTTGCCTCTGTCAGGGCCAGCAGAGAAGGACATGTATTTCTCATAGGACTATTCTTCAATGATGGAAAATAATATTATTTAATTCCTTCATCTAAATCCCATTGAATTGAAAGGGAGGATCAAGGCCCAGGAAGATGAAAGGAGGAGAATAGCATTACTGCAAGGTTAACATTCCTGGATCTAGGGGCTAAAATAGTTTATTGCAACATCTTCAAGTTTTGGACATAATCCAGCTCCAATGAATATCAGTAGAAAGGATTTGTTGTTTTTTTCTCTTTCGCTAAATGTTGCATCAAGCCACATCAAAATATTTTTCTCTATGAACCGAGTGGTTTCCCAGAGCTCTAACATTTAAAATGTTTAACAATAAAAGCAATGAAGGGGGGAGAGACGCAGAAGGGAACATGTCAGGGTCAAGATCCTGTTAGTTACCAGAGTCCTTTGGCATCATCACCAATGAAACATGCTGGAGGAACCAACTGTGTTTGGATCTGGGGTTTAAGGAAAAAAAACCCACTACACATAAAAAAACCCCTAAGGGCCTGTATGTGGCTTCTTGAAAAGAAACCTCTTTGGGTCAACTGGGTGTTACAGAGGCTTTTTCAAGGTTTATTTTTCTAGACATCTTTCTAAAGCACATGCAATATTTAGAAATATTCCTCTTTTCCAAGACAGTGAGACTTTTGCTTCTGTACCCCCCACATCCTTCAGGTTGTCTTGAGACAACACTTGGGGCTTTGTCATTTCCTAGGTATTTTTAGAATAAATATTTTGGTTTTGCTGTCAATCTTCAGCTTTTTCACTTGGAATGTGATTAAGTATAACCTTAGCCTCCACTCTTGCAACCCCCTGAGCACACTGACAGGTCTTCTGAGCTTCTAGGGTTTATTTCTCATTTTGCAGTAAGCAAAATTCCCATTTGGAAATACATTTTGGAGCAGTGATTCATTGCAACTAATACATTTCCAATGTAAAGACAAATGAAACTGTTATTGATTTACCAAACTGGTGGTACGAGGGCTCTGCAATGCATTTTCTTCTCACTTCTGTTCGTGTGAGGTGTAACTCCACTGAATCAGAATAAAGTGAGAAAGGAAACTCATGCACTACTGTTTGAACCCATTAAAATGTGTCTTCATCAAGCCAATAAGTGAGTGGGAGAGACATTAAGAAGTAAAAGCATGGGAGGAAGGACATATGTTAAGACACATTTTGAAAAGGGATGGAGCATTGTTTAGACAGAGAGCTACAAGAAGACTGTACCAGATGGTAAGAGCGAAAGAGGAGAAGGCTTTGGCACCAGTAGTGGTGACATTTTGGGAAAGGAAGGGACTGAACGAGACTGGTGCTACATGAGCAGATAGAGTGGGAAGGGGACTAGAGAGGGAGCGAAGATTTGTGAGATAATCTGGAGGGAATCCAAGGCAAGTTCGAAAGCAGAGAGGTCAATTTGTACCTGGAAAATGAATATTTCAGGAAACACTTCTTCTGGTCTACTTATCCCTTGTGGGCGGGGATAAAATTGATAATATATGTCTATTTATTCATAGTTTTGTTCAAATTAAAATAACATTGGTGACTTTCTCTAATCCTTTCCTTTTTTTGCAACCTAAATATAGATGCATTGCATTGCTATTTGATTAGTTGCTTAACTCTGAAATTATCAGGAATAAGTATAATTATATCTTCAAAGCATGGCATCAAAACATAGTTGGCATTTTGTTTCATTACTTTCTAATAAAATCTTCTTTTCTGGTTGAAACAGAGCAATGGTTGCTTTCTGCTAATGTGTTGCATTAGGACTAGGTGGAGAATTTTGAGTTTGATTTAGCCAGGGTGCTCAATTTGAGTTCATGAATTATAGATCATAAATGGAAAATGACTATTGAAATTTTGGGTTGAAGAAAAAGAAGGAAATCTTGGATTTAAAATCTAAGCATATGACAGTTAATGGATAGCAGCAAGGAGATGGAGCATAGGAGTATCATAAAGAAAACTAATTGGAAACATGATCGATGCAGGGAGAAAAAAAAAGAGGAAACTGCAAGTAAATTATATTCAGGCAGGAAGATTTGGGTTTCTGGTCTTGATCATGATGTTTTCAGCAGTGTTACTCCTCTCATTTTAATTGAGCTACTCCTTTTTTAACAGGATAAGTCTGATCTGTCTCACACTATCCAATTTGTGCATGCAATCTATTTCTGTTCTTGATTAACACATTATGTGGGGCTTTTTTCCCTTCAACTTTTCCTTAATAGTAACTGAAAATATGCACATCTTATAAAATACAACCTCCTGATTTCCTTTCATTTATTTTATTGATGATGTAGCTGGCACCAAGGAAAAGGCCTGGTTAGAAACATTCTTCACATGATGTGGGGAAAGGTAGCACTTTGCAGAGAGATACCATGCTGTTTGTTCTTGCTGGCTGAGTGACGTGATGCACTAGGTCTTCATCGGAGTAGTGGTGAATAAAAGAAGATTTATGTTCAAATCACATGCTTTAAATATTTCTGCTAAGTGCTAGTTTGCTCTTTGGTGTTTAGCCTGAAATTTAAAGCACTGAGGATTAAAAGGATTACAACATAATCTTAAATAATCCTAAGTGTCATTTACAGAGAGATGGTTGTAATAACTAAATAAAACCATGTTAAGGGATGGCGGTGTTGTCAGTCAGCAACTGGAACAGAAACAGCGCCGATGTCACTCTGTCGTTCTCCTCTTGCCTTTTTTGGCTTAGTTTGATATTGGGTAGGTGCATTTTGATGTGGGTTATCAAAAAGGAAAATAATTTAATGGGCTGCCTTTCAGTCAGAACTGATATGGCTGTTGAGACACCAGTAACTAGGCTAATTTGCAGGGTTTTTTTCCAATATTATATCTTTTCTACTTCTAGTAAACTTTTCAACTGGATTTTATTCTTTCCCCTATTTTACTCAACCTCTACTCTCAGTCAAACAGCCTTTTAATTTCAAATTCAGCCCAGACTCCATGGAAGATGTGCTCCTGACCTCTGGATTTGTCATTCTGGGGGTTCCTTAGCACAAAGTACTGTGGTTGTACATTATTTTTGAAGAGGTTTCGGAAGATTTCTCTCAGATGATTCAAAAAAGAGAAGGAAAAATAGGAGAGAGGTGAAAAGTACAAAAAAAGTCATGAGCAGCATATTTATGAATCAGTGAAGCTTCTTTGTTCTCTTAATAGCACCATTCATTTAACTAACAGGCATTTTTTTGTTTTTTTAGCCATAATTTTACCCCGTTCACAAAGTTCACTTTAGGAAGGTTTCATATGAGGAATTTCTGGAGTTCTGTGGCTGGGATCTTGCCACAGATCTGGTGTGATACCACTTTTTTATTTCAATACACTGCAGCTGTAAGGGGTTACTCATTCATACGCAACTTAGAAGTACAAAAGTATTTCACAAATAGAGAAAGCTGTGTAAGACCTACAGTATTTCAACAGTGAGACAGCTGAAAGTACAACTGCACCTATGTGTAATATGAAAGAATTTATCTTGCAGCTGTTTCATATATAATAACATTTATGGCCCTGATCCTGGGTAACTCCCTTGTCCTTGAAGCTCTCCAGCTTTGTCCAAGCGCATAATCTGAATGATAAGCTATTTTGTTCTACATACTGTAGGATCAGGATAGTATCTGGATGCCTCCCAGGAATGGTTTAAGTCACTGCCTTTTGCCATGGGAGGGATCATTTTTGTTTCCATGATCTCCCTAGAGGAAGCACTGAGAAGCGCGATGTGGAGGGGCTTGGGTTGGGGTTGGTATTTGGATTTCTTTGTATGTTTTTAAATAGAAATGCTGAATAGAGGAAGGAAATCTGAAAAAGCCACCTTGCAGGCACAGATGTGAATCTTCTGGTGGTCCTTATCAGCGGCTGGAACATGTTCCCCACCCAAAACCAACCCCAGATTTAGTCCCATTCCCTGAGCCTGAGAGGGCTCTTGCTGCAACTTCAATGAGTCATGCAGTAACCTTTGATGGCTTTGAATCAGCTATGAATTAGATGGACCTGTTGTGACCCTAAAACACCATTTTGTCCACTTTTGTGATTTCTGTCCACTTGCTGTGGTTTCCACTGCTGTGATATGGGTTTAATTTCTGTCCCAGAGAACTGAATATATTATTGCCCAATTAAAAGATGTAGCCACATCAAACAGTTATCAGGTAGTTTCAGCAAGAGGTTCTTTCAATAACAAACTTATAATTAGGGTTTTTTTTTTAAAAAAAAAGCTCAAGAAATGGTCATCATCATCATCTTCAAAAGAAGTGTGGCCAGCAGTTCGAGGGAGGTGAGACCCCACTTTCAGCACCTGGAGTGCCAGGATGAAGGGAAATGGCTTCACACTGAGGGCAGGGTTAGATGGAATATTGGGAAGAAATTTTTCCCTGTGTGGGTGGTGAGGCCCTGGCACAGGTTGCCCAGAGCAGCTTTGGCTGCCCCATCCCTGGAAGTGTCCAAGGACAGGTTGGATGGTGCTTGGAGTGGAAGGTGTCCCTGTCCATGGAATGAGATCACTTAAGCGTCCTTTCAATCCAAACCATTCTGTGATTTTTACATAAATACTCTCTTTTTATTGATGTAAAGGGAGATCTTGAACACAACCATGTGGAACAGGCCTCTCAATTGTGTTTCTAATTCTCTCTTCTGTCTTGTTAATGATCTTATTAACAAAGCTCCTGCCAAAATATTCAGTAAAACCTAATCAATGAATGCAGAAAAACTTCTGACTTCTCCATATACCTGTTATTTTATTTTGTAACTTAAATCAAACAAAACCTGTGAATGCATTTTTTCCCATTAATTCAGTTGTCTTTATTCTTAATATCTTTAATTTTCAATGTCACATAATATTTAATGTATTTTAGAGCACTAGATATGAAATGAAGAGTCAGAGTTGTGAATGAATGACACTTTAAATATACAGCACTATATTGATTTCAGGATTGTGGGGTCTGATGTTATTCTGCTTTTATGGTGGTGTAGTTCTGTGGCCATTTTTGTAATAATTTCTGCTTTACATCTACTGAAAAACAGATTTTTATGAATTTTCCTATTCTCTTTTCTTTTAAAACAGAAGCTACAAATTAAATTATGCTTGCTTTAGTTCACTGTCTTACTCGAGTCCCCAAATATTCTGAGGTGTCAAGAAGCTCAAAGCACAACCTGTGCTTTTGAAATCTGCTTTTGTAGTGGTGCTTTTACCAAAACTGGGCAGGATCTTATCCAAGTAATGGCAATGGAGCTGTATTTGTATGCTGAATTTTTATTGGTGGTTAAAACAGAAAAGTAAGAGTGAGAGTGTATAGTGTAAAAAAGAAAATCAGCCTTGATTATGGGGAAAGTTTTGCAGGAAATAGAAAATTGCACATGATATGCATTTTAAACATTATACAGTTCAGAAATTACTTTGGTTTCTAAAGACTTTCACATGACATTGTAAGGTGATGAAAAGGAGAGACCTTTAGAGATCCTTGGTAATTGTATTTTTTATTATTTTTTTGTATATTAAAAAGGAAAATTGTAATCACTTCACTCATGTTGACAGAAGCTGCTCTTGAGACCCAAGGACCTGCTGAGCTGTCCCTGGTTAGTAAAGAGCACAACAGGTAGAAGCATCAGCTGAGAAAGGGAAAGATCCTTATCTAATCAAGAATAACCAAGAGCCTGGTAACTGGAGTGCTCATGTGAGCTCTGGAATATGCAGTTCCACCCTTGTTTCAGAAAGGCTGGGTGACCAATGGTCAGGCTTTGACCATCCTGGTGGAAGGAGTGTGTTTTTTTCGGTTTGATGTTATGCATATTAGCTCAAACAGGGCATATGGAAAATGAACTGAAATTCAGATTGCCCTGCAAACATAGAAATTCCTGAGATGATTCATGTCATAAGGAACATCAGGTAATAAAGCCAGTTTACCCCAAAATATGTGATGGAAATGGACAGATGTCCTCTGACATAAGCAAAGTTTTACACCTAAGGACAGGAACAAACAAATTGCAAAGCTTTGGATTTCATATGTGTAAGACACCTTAAAGAAAATGAGAATTTTTTTTTATAATATCTACCAAAATGTTTGTAATTTCTGTTTCAAGCTATAAGCAGTTTGAAAATAGACGAGGAATCAGCAGGAAGGCACTTGGCTGACAGCAGTGTGCATTTAAAAAGTTTGGGAAACTGAGTCTTCAAAATCTGTAATAGAATTTCAAGGAACTGCTCTATCTATTTAACCTCTGTAATGGAATTTCAAGGATTTCAAGGAACAGCAACTTTATTCATAAAAGTGACAAACCAAGCAGTTGAGGTAAAGCTGCCACTAAGTTATAGTTAATCCATTTTTCTCACTTGCTGTGGTTTTTGTGTTTGCTTTGAGGTAACACAAAACCCTCTGTTGTGTCAGAAAGGCCTTGTGTATTTTGTGGCCACAGAATCAGAACATTCATAATTTTTATTATTATCAGGAAAAGAAAAAAATTAAAATACAAGTGACCACTGTTTTAATAATGTGAAAAAAGTTATTACTTTCCAGAAATCCTGAAGTCCAAGCCTGATAAGCAATATTTTGTAATATTTTTCTTCTTGAGGGAAGATTCAAAATTCTTATCAAAATTTGATTGATTTGTAGCTATATATGACCTTAGCTAGACAGGTCCTTTTGTTTTTCCAAGTATTTTCCTAAAAATAATTCAGAAAAAAATCTCTTGAGAAGTGTCACTTCAACAACTCCTGGAGGTCTTGGAAAGGCTTGAAAGTCTGGCTGAAGCAGAAGCTTCTCTGGCAGGGTGCTGTGGTCTTGCTGCCTGTGGCACCAAAATCCCCTCTGCCTGGTCCCCACTGCAGGCTGTGACACACCAGGGCAACCAGATCCTGTGACCCACCAGAGCCTGGGTCTCTCTAAATCCTGGAGAACTCCAAAATCCAGTCGAAAAGCAAGCCTACATTTTCCATGAAAACCCGGCTGATCTCAAAGACTCACACACAACCTATATTCCCCCAGTCTGACACTATGTGCACACAGAAGTCTGCCTGCTAGAAGTGGTTATTATAATAGCTCACCAGACTTTCTAAGAGCCCATCTTTTGGCATATCCAAGTGCTGACACACGAGTGCCTGTGATAGGTATGAGTGTCTGTATGTGCTCATACACATGTGCTTCTCAAGAAATTATCTGAATCACTTAGCCTGTGACAGCCACACTGCAGCTTTCACGAGTGCAGATGTTATTTGTCCATCAGAAAAGAAAATATTTATTTCAAGCCACAGGCATTTTCTGTGCTGCAGAAATAAAACGTAGCAGCAGTTAATGCTTAATGGGCGTGTGACATAATTTTGTCAGGGACAGGAGCACGGCTGAGCACAAGGACCTGGACAAATCTGCGAGTGCAGAGGAAACACCTTGTGCCTTGGATAACGCCGAACCTACATGGAAAAGCAACCCGGGCAGCGTGACAATGGAGCAGCTTATTTTTCCCATTGTTTTTTTGGCTGGATTCACACAGGGTTGTGCAGTTGGGAGGGAGGTTGTGATATTATTTTGTTTTGCAGCTGAAGGAGCGAGCGGCGCTTTGCAGCTCCCGCATGCGAAATGGGCTGCAGCCTCTGCTGCATTATTCATAAACATATTGCTGCCATCTCGTGGGCAGCGCACGGGCGGGCAGGGATATGGGCAGGGATGCGGGAAGGGATGCGGAGAGGGATACGGGGAGGGATGCGGGCACAGGGGAGTTCCAGGGCTGCCCAGTCCGTGCCCGGTGCCATCAGGACTGTCCTTTTCCCCACGGACTCACCCTGCAGGGCACAGGGTGCAGGTCACTCTGCATCTGCCGTCGTGACACTGAACATTTTTTACCATCTTTCAGACAAAATCGGTGCCTGGCTGGGTAATTCCTGCTATTAACAGGTCTAGGAAGGTGTCCCTGCCCAGGGCAGGGGAGTTGGACTAGGTGACCTTTAAAAGTCCCTTCCAACTCAAACCACTCTATAGTTAGCATTTATTTTAGCGGGTTTCTGAATCAACAAATATATATACATATATATATATATATATGTAATAATAAGAATACTTCCATAACCCTGTGTTGTCAAAAATTGCGCCTTTATTAGTAGTTTGGTGATTATCTTCTGATCAGCTGATATGGAAAGGTAAATATCTTTGCAAGAGCGGGCTGGTTCAAGATAAAGAGTGTAATGCGAATTATTGTTACAGATAGTCAATAGGATGAACTTCATAAAGCCCTTCTGATGTGATTGTGGCCCTTGGTGCTTTGTTTTGTGCACTCATGACCTGGGGAAAGTGGTATTTTCTTAATCCTGGCAATCAACAGCTGAAAGGAAAATGTAGAAATGCAAAAGAAGCCTGGATTGCCTGATTCTTTAGTACTTTATGGTTTAATGCTTCTCTTAACTGAAAGCATTTAAATTAATTTAAAAGCATTATGATTTTTAATGATTTTTAAAACTTCTTAATGTAAATTAATATGAAGAAAAAAAGTATCTTGATAGGTGCCCAAACATTGCACACGTTCCCTTAATTTATCAAACTCTTGGAAAAAAAAAGAAACAGAAAAATGAATCCTAAATGAACTCACTCAGAGATAATCAAATCTGACTTGTTTACATGTTTGGTGCTGGTATTTCTGTATTCAGCCACTACATTTTTTAAAATCTTGGCGAAGCCACTTGACTCCATTTTTTTGTGTTTCTCTTTAATGACTGAGGCAGATATTTGGAGTTGGCTGGGCATGGGGAGCCTTGGCTGTCCTCTCTCTGAATTTGCGTGCAGAGCGATGCCAGAGGAGAGGTTTGGGATTCATATTTTTTGTGTGGGAGTGATTTCTTTGGGGAGAAGAGGTTTTTTAGATGCTTCAAGGTGTTATATGGACAATGGGAGGCAATTTAAATGCAACGAGGGAACTGCAAGCAGCGACCTGCCCTCTCCTTTAGGTGCTACACCTCTGGTTTTCGGCAGAGCAGGAATTCCTAAACCGTGATTCATGGACCACTAATGGGAAGGGGAGACGTTTTTGAAATGGTAATGCAAGACTAGTCGGCCTGAGAAGACATTTAAGGTAGTTCCCAGACGGTACAAATGAAAGGAAAACCCACAAGAACGTTTTCCACAGGGGACCCTGACTTTTCAAACCTCCTCCTCAAGTTTATTGATTTTTGAGGATGCGCCTCCAATTGATCCCGGTTCCAGACTATTTTTATGTGGATTGTGGGAGTTGTTAAAAATCTGAGCTTGACTTCAGGGGCTCGATTTCTTGAATTCTAGAGTGTTGGGGTTTCTTAATACTATGAGTTTTTATTATTTGTGGGGGGGTTTTATTTTTATTTTTTATTTTTCCTTTCATAACCTTTTCTCTGATTTGGGGTAAATAAATTCTTAGGAATTTCAGCCACTACATCTGCAATTGCATCTGTAAAACACAGTGATCCAAGAAGTTTAACAAACATTTTCTTTGGCAAACAAAGTTGCAAAGAGGGGATGTGGTTTGTTTGCCATTTCATTTAGAAATAGTCTATCAAACTTAAATATTCAGATGACTTTAACACTTAAAATCCACAGCACTTCTGCCACCCCCCCCTTTTTTTTTTGGTCCTGATAACAGTCATGATTGTTAC
This sequence comes from Climacteris rufus, assembly GCA_013398175.1. NCBI lineage: Eukaryota > Metazoa > Chordata > Aves > Passeriformes > Climacteridae > Climacteris > Climacteris rufus. Next base: position 1,085,086 of record VZRZ01004655.1, read on the forward strand.
AAATATATTATTATTTGAAATTTTAATGTATTTAAAACCTAGAATGAGTTTAGCCTCCCTCAAGTCAGAATTTGCAGGTAAGTTTTCACAGATTGAGCTTTAAACTAGTTTTTCAAAAGGGAAACTGTGTATTTGTAGAAGGTAATATTTCCATGAGAGCCCATTTTAATTTAGGAAAATGAGAGCCAATTACTATGATTCTCTTAAGTAATAGAATAATTATTATTATTTTCTATTATTTGTACATAGTCATCACTAGGTGGAGGCATACTTTACATATTCTATTGAACATGTCATCTGTTATGGGCTGAGATGAATTGCACTGATACTGCAGAGTTAAGTGAATGATCCCTTTTTTACCCTGAACTGTTGAAATAACCTGTTACCACCCTATGCCCAGCTCTTAAGCAGACTTGTGTTTTGACCACTAAAACAATTAAAACTGAATATTTCTTAATCATGTGCTGTCAGAGATGTCCTGAATTAATTCAGAAAAATTGTTAATGTGTGGTAAAGCTAAAAGGAGAGAACCAAGCAGGGTCCACTGAGAAGAAAGGACAAATATATGTTTATTTCAATAACCCATCCTGCAGTACTTAAATCAATATACAGTGGACTGACCGGGTTTTTTTCACTTCTCTTCTTAGTTATGGTGGCAAAGCCCATTCCCAGACCATCCATATCTTCCCTCTGGTGTTGCCCGTTATAGATTGAACGTGTTGGATTTTGTCTGAGGGTTACAAGATCTGCCCCTATTGGTGTTAATGCACTAATTTCACCCAAACTCTCCTGATTTACACTAGGGGTAGTTTGTACACATCTGTTCAGGTATAAAGAGTACCATGATTATGCTTCTTTCCTGTGTTTATGAGCTGATAGAAGTGAGTCTGTGTGAGGTGGACTTCAGCTGGTACAGTCTAAGCCCTGTTTGAGAGGCCACAAAAGGAAAGTTTTGGGTGTGAATGTGAGAGTCTGAGACAAGCACTGTCTTCCTCCATGCTTGTTATGCTGTGTTCTGACTCTGCAGCTTTTGATATCCACTGGTTTTTATTGTAGGAGAAAGAAGGGTCATGGTGCATAGATTATAAAAGAAAAATACACTTTATTCAGGCAATAATCCCCATCTTTTTGGGTAAGATACACGTGGTCTTCTAACCATGCTGAGAAAAGTGGGGTAAACACATTTTTACATCTCTCTCATTTTGATATGTTTCAGAGAATAGAATCAAGATGATTGAGAGAGATTTCCTGAGCTTTGCAGCTTCCTACCCCCAAACTGGTACCGTGGCCATTGCTGTAACCTCCAGCTTTGTCACCTGACTTGGGATACTCTGTCCCTGATGGGTCTGGGCTCCTCCATCCACTGGGACAGAGTTAACCAGTTTGGTCCCTGCTACACACTTCCATAAAGTGTACACCTGTCCAGAGACAGAGGTTTAAACATATTGTGAAAG
>VZRZ01004655.1:1086701-1151057 GCA_013398175.1 Climacteris rufus
TTTTTGTTTTTTTGTTTTTTTTTTTTAGTTTTTTATTATTTGGAATCACACATTTAATAATTATATTCACAATCTAAAATTAAATAAACGTGTTTATTGCTCAAAGAATTGCCAACCAGCACTCAAGAAAGTATGTCCAGCAATTTATCAGCCTGTAGAAAATAATTATAGCAATATTTTGAAATGCATTGGTTATGGTTTTGTTTTGATTTATAGAATGTAAATAATCAGTTTTGATTCTTCTGTTTCAAATGACTTTTTTGGAAGTAAGGCTTTTGAATAAGAGTCCCTCAAACCAAGCTGTTACTCCTGAGAAATTCTGTAGTGGTAAGTTACTGGCATTTGAAAAATGCACACCTTCTGAGAAAAAACAGGAAAATTCTGTCAGACAAACTGATGGGAATTCCCAAGTTTGGAAATACAAGTTCTGTAGGAAAACAATGGCAGCACAATTCAGCTAAGGCTGCAGTTGGAGTGAAAAGGAACATGTTTTCACCATTGCATACATTTTTTTTTCTTTTTCTTCCTTTTTATTTTTGTTTTGTTTTGGATTTTTTTGTTGTTGTTGTCATTCTGGAAGCAAATATTCTACATGATCAGTTTAAAAGTGCAAAGTAAAGGAAAGAGAGAGAGTAATCTGTGTTGGAACATAACATAGACTTTACCCATGTAGAAAAGTGTGAAGAAATATGGTAAAATTGAATGTAAACAAAGAAATGGGGAAAATGAATGTGGGAGTGAAGAACTGTGTGCAGGGAGTAGGAAGAATGCAATCCCCTAGTAGAGATCAAAGGAAGGGAAGCCAATTTTTTCAAATATTCCATAATAACTTCAATGCAGTAAGGTAAAGGATCTGAACAAAGGGTCAAAACACCACAAATGGGGAAGGAGAAAACATTACATGCAGCGAGGAGTGCACAATTTATTGCTATTATTTTTGTTTAGGATCGATTATTCTCTCCATCTCCTGGCATTTCAGGACCCTTTTATAATTACCAGCACTATTTTCTGTGCCTCTCCTGCATACACACGCTCTGTCTCGCTCCCCCTTGCAGGCAGCACTTCTCCTCTGCACAGATTTGAGGGGGTAGGAGCATCTCAGGGGTTCTTTGCAAGATGCTCGATTCCCACCGCAGACTGTGGCATTGCCAGGACTCTTCAGGGGACTCTCTGCCAGCTATCCTGAAAAGCTTGCAGAGGAGTGGGAGAGGATTTGCATACTGTCCAAGCAGGGCCAGATTTGAACCCCCCTCTCTGCTGAATAGTTTGTTACTCAGTAAATAATGACACCAAAATCATTGTGGCTTCTGTAGTAGCGTGGGTGCTGTGCTATGCCAAGCTAGTAGGGTCTGTCCCTTGTTTCTTTCCTCTCCCCAAATCCTAAGATGCTCCTTTTTTTATTTAAACAGAGATCTTTTCCACCTGTATTCCTCCCCCACCCCAATTTTACCTTTCTCTGCTAGTTTTTTTTTTCCTTCTCCCTTTATTTTACATATTTGTGTATTTTAATAGCATATTTTAAGCCATTTTTGCCTCCTGTTCTCGATGTGATGACAGTGTATCCTGATGGAAAGATAATAATGCCCAAGGAGGTTTTCTTTTATGAATTCTGCTGGTGTTACTTTCACATGCACAAATATATCATCTTGATTTCTAGCTCTGGGTCATTTCATTGCTCTTGTATGTCTTGCTACGAGATGTTTCCTGTAATTAAAAGATTAGGTTAAATAGATTATTTGTGCTGCCCTGTCTACATAAATGTTCTGTTTCTCTGCCTCCAGATAGTGGCTTTTGTGTTTTAAGGCAATGTTGTGTACATGAAGTTGCATCATGTCTCCTTTGTCTTTAAGCTGCTGATTTATTGGTAAGAGAAGCAATCAAACGAGACATTTACTGCCATAGCCTCGTAGGGTCAGTGAATTAACAGGTGCCAATAAGTTCTAAGGAAGTGTTTTAATCGTTTCTAAAGTATTTAATTAATGGACTTTCTTAGAGGAGTGGTGACAAAGCAGACATAAGGCTGATAAATATTTAATGCTTGTATCTAGGGAACTTTTTCTCCCTTTCATGTAATTTGAGGTGTTTACTAATGGAAAACAAAACCTAAATTGTTGTGTAGTGTGCAATCAATGCTAAGCTGCTATTAGATTGTCCAGGGGTTGGATACCTATCAGGAATTAATCTGTATGTGATATGCTGCATTTAGAGCTGGTTTTGTTTAGAGGGGATTTTGGAATTGGGTTTCTGTGACATAGCTTGATATCTGTGTATTAGATATATATGTTAATACTTATACTATATCGAGTAGCCTCTACGAACAAAATTAATTGAATATTAAGTGCCTGCATGGCTGTTTGCTCGGGCTGTCATAGTTTCAGCAAATCCCACTTGTAGGTTGGTAGTAGAAAAGAGACTTGAGATCCCAAAATCCTTGTTGTTCTACATGGTGTTCATAATAGTTCATTTAAACCATGATACTGGGAATGCCACAAGTGTGCTTAAAAGTTTGAGGATTTTTTTTACTTACTTCTTATCATAGCTGGTATTTCTTCACCTTAGAGGAGTATTTCTCTTCCTTTCTCTCTATTTAAAAAAAAAGGGAAAAAATAAATCAGCTGTGTATGAGCTACATTTGATGTTGTATAATTCCACTTGAATTATCTTTGTTCTATTTCTGTTTCTTTTTTCATATTATCCCTACCTTAAGGAACAAAGTTGGTGGTACAGCAACGAAGTGTTGCTCCATTAATTAGAGACAGTTTTCTTGCTTTCCTTGCTGGTCTGAGCTTTGTTAAGTCATGCTTTGCTGTGTGCCATGGCAAGTTTAGGAACACAGAAACTGCTGAAGAGATTGATTCTATTTGTTGCTGCAGTTCACCAGACCTCTGATCCGCAATGCTCGAACACACCAGGCTGTTCCAGCCACCTTTTGCCATTGTTAATACAGTAGTGGACTTGTTATTAGGTTGTAAGAGTTAATTTTGTCATATTAGGTGGGAGAAGTTGCAGCATTGCAGGACTGGGACTGACTAGCCAGTGCTCTCACTGCTGACAGTGCCTGAGAGCAACTCAGCTCTGCTGATCACTTCTAATTATAATGGCAGGCTGCTGGAGTTACAAAAATGCATTATTTTACTTTTATATAGTGTCCAGGCCTCTTGACTACACAGAAAATGTAACTAAGAACATTGTGATATAGTGGCAACATTGTTTTATGGATCCCTGAGGTATTAATGGGGAAAAGATGGAAAAGATGGCAGTGTGTGGCACCTAAGGGGAAAACAGAAAGCTTCCTTGGAAGTGGCTGATCCTGAGACAATCAAAAAAACCAACTTCTGGAGCTGCCTCTTGTGTTATCTAAAATTTTTAACAAAGTGTTTATGAGCAAAAGAAATTAATCTTATTAGGATTCAGCTGATACATACTATATGCTACAGGCATAGTATAGTATATTCCATAGTGCACTTTTCTCCTTCCCTCTCCTTTTTAACTCTTACCTGCTTTTCCTCCCCTCTCTGTATCTTATTAATATAATTACCATTGGAAAACCTTTTATGAGGCATATATGATATGTCCATTTGTTAGTGCTGGGTTTGAAGTCATCCACATTTTCTTTCCAGCTCTGTAGCATGTAGAGGAGAATGTGCTTATAATCAGTCAAGGCAAAATAATTGGAAATAGGAATAATAATATAGTGATGGGGTAAAATAATTGGAAACAGGAATAATAATGGAGCAATGGCCAAAGTTTTTGTCAACTCATCTGCGATGGTTTTGGTTTTCCACTTGACTCAGTGAATGCGTGCATGGCATGTGGAGGGAAGCAGGAATCTCTGTGAGTCTGATGCATGCAAACCTGGTAACACAGTTATCGCCAATGTTGATTAGATCTGCTGATGTAATTAAAAATACACATCTGCCTCTTTGAAAGTGCAGTTTAGTTCCTGGGATTTTGATTTCAGTCTTTCAGAGACAACTGTGCCAATCCGAGTAAGTCGTACAGTAACTTCGTTTGGACAAACACTCACTCTGTTACTTTTTGTTCATAAATGCAGTTAACAAGTTCTTTTGTACTTATTTGAGTGTTAATTGATGTAAACAAAGTCTGCATTTTATCTAATCCCACTGAAGCTTGTTAAAGTTAGAGATGTGCCAAATTATTCCAAAGCAGGTTGTAAAGTAAGTGAACCATTAGATCCACTGGCTCACAAATGGCATTGACAATGTGTGCTCTGTTTGCTTCTTTTTCAGGGACTGTTTATGTCAGATCTTTCAAATCACAGGTTTTTTTGCATCTTTAACATTGTGTTTAGTTAATCTGTATGGCAGAAATATAGTGCAAGCAGCAGGGCTGAGCATGACTAATGCTATTTCTAGAAAAGTCCATATATACACTCCTAATTGAGCATACCTAGCAATCAGCTCTGCTAATTTCTATATCCAGCATTTTCTTTTTCACGGACACGTCTGTTTGTTAGCATTTTCCCTTTGCAGGACTGTGATTTGCAAAACTGGTTATTACCCAATGTGTTACTTCAGTGATGGTAATCTGACACACAAGGAGCTGTGTTAGCCCCAGCTAAACCTCCAGGGTGCAGAGTGAGCACTAAGGCATCATTCCCACGGAAAAGTTAATGGGATTGACACAACTTCCTGGAACTGATGGTCCTGCTCTCCTGTTCTGGTAGCTAGCTCCCACACCATAGGCTGTCCTCAATATCTGGTCGTTCAGGGCTGTTGTGATTCTGCTCTGCTCTTCTCCCACATCTGCTTTATCTGCTCCTTTGCCTTGTCTTTTGGAAAATTATTCTTTTCCATCTCCTGCCTCCTCTCCAAACTCCAAGGCATTTGATATCTGTGCTGGTTCAGGACAATCCCAAGAGCTGTTGTGCCTGCACTGTGAACACAAAATCTACACTCCTGCTCCAGCCCTCATCCCTCCCTGACTTGATACCAAGAGGGTTCTCTGAAGGCTTCTGGTACTTAACCATGAAGACAAGTTCAACATCTCCTCTAAGAGTTGGGTGTGTTGTCTCCCCTCTTACACTTTCACTGCAGGGTCCTACAGATGTAATAGGTTTGTTCCATACATATTATAAGATATATGAGTGGGGCTTTATGTTAGGACAAATAATAAAACCTTATAAAATAGCAAAAAAACCCAAACCAAAACAACAACAACAACAACAACAAACCTCTCTGCCCTGTTTTCAAGTTTTGCTTGTAAATTATGACCAGGAATGAATACCCCATAACTGCATCTTTCACAGCACCTCATGGCAATTATTGTCATCCTGAAGTTTCATTCTTAACTGCTAAACCTTACCTTGGGCAAATATACTGTGTCTATGCAGCAGACGCATGCCCTGCTGCCCTCAAGGTGAACAAGAGCAAATCTAGAGAGAAAATGGTTAGTGCTAGGATTTTCCTGGACCTTGGGAATGACTAGCTGGATACAGGGGAGCTGAGGTACCCAAGTAGGAATCAGATCCATAAACACCCTTATGGATGTAATTATCAGTGACTTTATTTTAGCTTAATCACCAGGGCTTTTTTTTCTAAACAAAAATATCTTATGGACAATTCTTTCCTCAGGTAAAGCTGAGATAATCTGGTGGTGCATGTCAGACAAGACAGATCTCAAAGATCAGTATATATAGATGTTATCTTTCATAATTCTCTGTTTTTTCTAGCTGCCAGCACCATAGCATCTAATCTTTCTAGCAAACAGGTGGCTCTTGCAGCATGCTTTACAATCAGTCAGACTTTGGCTCAGTCTAATTTGCTTAATCATATTAATTAATTACTTTTGTAAATGTCAGAAAAGTTCAGCACATATTTTACTTTTTAAAAAGATTTTTTAAGATCTTCCTAGTAAATATGTAACTTTGAAATATCTGCAGTATTTTTACTGAAATTGCATAGTTACTCAGATTATTCTTTACATGTAAACTATTCAACTTTTTTTCTCAGTTTTCTTTCACTCAGCAAATTGACTTAGATTTCTATGAATTTATTTCCTATTTTACATCAGTTTAATTAGGTGATGCCAATCAATTTCATCCTATGATCTGTTCTGCTAGTTACAGTGTGGCATTTTTCCATTTAACATAACCTCTGATTGGAGAACAAAGTATTTTTAATGCTGGGTAGACAGTATAGATTAGAAATTATTTGGGTTTTTCCCAAATGCATTTTAATTATGTACACTAAGATTTGTTTGCTAAAGAGTGAGGGATTTTTTTTTTCTAGTATTGGAAGCTCCAGAAGTCAATTTTAGAGTAGGAACTGGAAAGAGTTCCTCCTAAAGGTGGAACTCAGGTGTTGTAAGCCATCTGTCTTGAGCAGTGCTATTTGTTAACCAAAATGGTAACAGTATATTCTTGATTTAATTATTAATATAAATGAGAGTTTGAGAATAATCACAGTAAAATGTTTGATAGTTTTATGTGGTTTTTCTGCCTTTTTTTTTGCTGTATCTGTGTTTGGATGTTATGTGATTTTTTAGTAAGGCTCAGAACAGAGGTCAAGGCATAGGTGATGCTCTGAGTGACAGTTCTGAAAATCAAAATATTGAGACTATAGAACTTTGCAGTCAATGAATCAGAGCAGGCTTAGGTGAAATGAAGGAAAACAAATGCTCCTACCTCAAGAAGCCTTGGGGGGAATCACTTGAAATAAAGCCTAATTGACTAACAAATCTACAAATGGTGTTTGTCCTTACATCTGACCATGTTGTACACTTCTTATAATTTCTTTGTGCTAACATATTTTCTGACTTATGGCATCTGATGTGCGCAGTCCCCTCTGCCAGCCGGGGTGTAGACGATGTGCTCCAGATGTGCAGTGCAGGATCTCTGTCCTGCAGCAAAAAGTCCTTCTGTTCCCAGCTGGAACAATATTTAACTTTGAACAGGGCAGTGATGCTTACAAAGAATTTCTCTTTTATTTGGTGTGTATGAAAACCTGAGAATTTTAGGTTAGAAACAAAAACCTTAAAAAAACCCCTACTTTTTTTCCACATGGTGTCTTCAGGTTAGTCACCCTCTCTTAACTCAAGGTCAAGCCAACAAAAGCATTTGATTTATTCCTGCAACATGGATGCTTCCAGCTTAGAATACATCTTAAACAGCAATCCTTTGGGAATTTCATTGTTCCATGTGTTCTTGTGCTGAGTACTATTAATAATGTTCAAGCTACTTGTTAGGATAGTATCTCCCAAATTCCCAGCTATGCAAGGGAGTAGCAGATATTGTATAGAGAAAAAAGAAGCTGAACTTGAGCACAAGGGTTTGTTTTAATTGTCGAGGAATTTGTCTCTCATTCCGAGAGGGCTGTGTGTGGTGTTTTTTTAATGAAACAAAATGAAGGTTGCACCACAACTTGGCCTTGTTGACTTCAGAGTGCACGAAATCTCACCAGCCCTTCAGTGAGCATGGGGTACATTTAAGCAGAAGAAGGCAGATTTTGTGTGGATCTGGACCAATTGATGTTTTTTTGGCAGAAACAATAGAAAACATATTACACAGTGTTTTTATGTTTGTTTCCTCACACTGTGTGGTTTTGTCTGGTTTCTCTGCAAGCAAGGTTCAAGCTGGCGAGCCACACAGTTTCCTTTTGATTTCTTTGTTGTTCGTTTATTGGAATTTGAGATTGGAAGCAGATACAGTGGATGCAAATCCAAGCGAGCCAAAATGTTTTCAGCCTGCCTGTGCAGCCCTGCCTGAAAGCTCAAGTCATTGAATTTTATACAGCAACGATATTAAGCTAATTCTTCCAACTCTTCTGGAATGTATATTTCCATTAGGATGGATGTATTCACATAAACTAGTTATTTTAATATTCTTCTGAACTGGAATGCAATTACTCACTCAAATTAGCCTTTCAAAATATTGACTAAAGGGGTTATGACATTCTGATCCTTCATGAGGCTATGGTCAAAAATTCAAAGTTTGTCAAGATTCAAGATGCAGGCACATGAAATGGAGTATAAATGCAGGTTATGTATACTCCATCTGCAGCAATAATATTTTAAAAACTTAATCAGTATAATACTGCTTGACAGAATAGCACAAGATAAACTAATATTTTCAGTTCAATTGCATAAAGGCAGTTTAAAAATAGGCCTTACCATTTGATCATGCATTATTTTCCCTATGAAAGAACATGTGGAAACGGTAAGAAATGATAATCCAACATAAAATATACAAATGTACAAATTTTATCCAAATGCTCTAGACAAGCCAATATGGCAACCAGTATAACATACTCTGCTGCTCACTAGCATGCATTCAGCATCAGTTCTTAGGGTTTTTTTAATGTTTAAATACATTTGATGTTGACATAGGGGTCCAGACAAAGCACTGGGGCACCAGTGCCTTCACATCTGAAGCTGTTGTTTAGCATCTGGCTCCCACCTGCCCACTTAACATAATTACTCAACATCAAACACTGTTTTGCTCATCTCCAGACTTCAAAGCCTCAAAGGACAGTCCTGGAGCTTCTCTAAGAGCCTGCCACGTTCATGACTGGCACTGGTGATGGCACTGGCACCACCACCCACATGGTGCAGGATGTTGACAGGCAGCTATGAGACCAAATGGCTTTCCCCTCATGTATGTGTAGCATGCAGCTTAGGGTTTTTTTACTGTTTTATTTACTCGAAGAGGACAAAAAAGGCCCCTGTCATAGATAAGAAGACCAGAGTGCTTGTTCTGCTGTCTGTCCCACTTTGTGTACTTATGCCACTTCTTTATCAAAGTGACTTGCTGTGAACAAAGGTGCTGAGCCTTACTTTCTGTTGGAATAAGACATTAAGATCTCCATACTTCTGGTTTGAGAGATAACTTTTGTAGTCTTCAACTCTGAGTTTGTGAGTTGTGTTAGGGATCTGCCTGGTTCAGTCAGGCTCCTCCATCTCCATCTCCAGGTTTTTGTGACATGGACCTGCTGTCACCTGGAGCTCCCACTGCATATCCACCATGTACAACAGCATTGCCCTTCCCCAGCTTCACAGGAATTGGGGAACACTTGTAGAAATATGCAGGTGGTCAGAGGAAAAAGGGAAGTTTCCATGGGCATTCCTGTTTGAAGTGTATTTGCTCACATCACAGCCCTCCTCAGTGCGGAATTCCTGAGCTCGAGCCCGCGATGCTCTTTCCCAGGTGGCACAGAAGCCGTGTCGTGGTGGGCACGCCTGGCACACCTGCTGTGAGAATTGAGAATTAAAAATCTTGTGAATCAAAAACCTGACTTTCAGAAATGAGACCCAGACTGTGAATATATGCAGAGCAAACAGGTCTCAGAGAACAGAAGCTGCAGGTAAATCATCTGGTTTGTGTTTCTTCTGGATATACTTTGTTATGGAGGTGTTACTCTTTCTTAATTTTGTTGCTTTTCTTTAACTCATGGTGATTTAGAGATGTGATATAGAAGTTGTTTTGTAATGCAAAATGTGTAATCCTCAAAAAATGTGGAAACAAAACTTTCCTTTAATTTTTATGCATACTTTTCCTGCATAGATTAATGTGTCAGACAAATGATAAATATCAACAGTGTTTTCAGAGCAAAAATACTTAAGATAAAGGGCAGAAACAAAGGAAATGCACGTCAAGTGCATGAGGATATGAGTGAGTTAAGAGTCTTTGGTGGCGGTTATTCTGCTAGTCCAAATAATGACTAATTACCATGGCAATCCTTATGTTCTGTGCCATACGGACCCCACCATTCCTACTTAAAAACACTAATGGCAAATATACATTGCAAACAGATGCCATGTGCACATATCATCTGAAAAGGCTTTTAGGAAAACAAGATTGCTGGTCTTTGGATAGAAGTAGAGCAGTTGCGCTGCAGGATGGCAGAGCACCAGTGATTCCTGTCCCACAAGAGACTCCCCATCTGTGCCACCACTGCAGGAGAGTTGGGGATGGAGTGAGAGAGAAAAGCTTGGCCCAGGTTTGAACACAAATCACTCTCTGCGGGTACAGCTTTTCTGTGCCACGAGCACACCTTGGTCTTAGAATATTGTCTGAATAGACTGAGCAGATTCTAATTATCTCCAAGCCTGTGGTGGTCCTCAGCTGCTGGGGAACAGCTTTGGAACACAGACTGCTGATACTTTGGGGGTCTCTGAGGTACTGTCTGGTGGAATGGTGTTTAAGGTCTTTCCAACCCCAAAAATTAATTTCCCTCTGCCTGCTTTAAAGGTAATTTATGCTCAGCTCAGCCTGTGTGTTGCTGGCTGGACCATGCGAGCCCCTGCCAGCTCAGGTCAACTTCAGGGAGCTCTGAAATTAAAAAGGAAAATCACACATTTGTAATCCCGGGGTTGGTGCAGCTGCACTGGGAATGGGGAGAAGGAGGAGAGGACTGTGAATTGCCACAACTGGGACCCTGGTACAGCCCTGGCATGGGCAGGTGCTCCCTGGATCAGGACTTCTGGGTGGGCTGCAGCCCCTCCCATAACCCCACCTTTCTGGCATTCCTGCAGAGGCCCAGTGCAGAACTTTGACTTCAATAATGAATCACTTTAGGAGGGAAAACAGGGCTGGAGAAAACAGATATATTTTGAACCGCAAAGGGTCAGTAATTTGAAAATGTGGAGTTAAATTTTGGGGAGCAAGGGGCATCAATACTTTTCAGAACTCTTTGCTAGGAAAGGAAAGAAAAGAGGAAAGGAGAAAGGAAAGAAGGAGAAAGGAAAGGAGGAAAACAATACTTTGGCCTACAAATGGTCGGTCTGGATCTTATCACTGAAGTCTGGGTTTAACCACCATGAAACATCACATGAAATGAATACAAAAGTCTCTTTAGTCCTGATCCCAGAGATGAGGGGGATTAGTCCACCGAGGCTGCATAAATGCTGAGCTTACTGAGGACCTGCCAGCCTGTACATGCTGTCCCACGGCACAGCTCAGCCGTCCTCCTGGCAGCACCGAGGGCGCGGGGATCCGGGAATGTTGTGGGCACAGCTGCAGCCAGGAGAAGTCGAGGGACGCATTTGTGTTCACTCAGCAGCCGTGGCCAGTGGCACAGCTCTGCCACTTGACACATCATGAGACAAACATGTCAGGAGAGAACTGATATGTTTGAAAATCAGTTTGGGAGCAGCTTTCAGCATTAGCAAAGTTTCTTTCTGATATTTCTGCCATTTTCCTGTGTTGCAAATTTGGAGGAATTAAGATATTCTCTTTTATATGCATCCCATTCTACAAGAAAATCCTTAATAATATAAAATCTTGTATCTCATAAATGATGATGAAAACTACATCTAATAATTTTTCAATTATTTCTAACTGCCTACTGGTAGGTTGATACAACCACTGCAGTGTCACGGCATGTATAACCCTGAATCCGTGGTAATTCCTGAAGCATAATGAGATCTTGATTAATGAAATATGGCAAAAAACTCACCAGCTTTGATGCAGTAAACATCTGAAGGAAAATGTGTATTTTCTTTAAAATATGAAGTTTTGCAAGCACTGAAAGAGAAAGGGCTACTGTCGCCTTATAATTGCACAAACATATATCCTTAGAATATGAAAATATTTTAAAATCTGATCTCAGAATTTCTCCAGCTACCTGTCCCCCTGTCCTGCATGTTAGTCCGACATTTGTATTGCTTTATTGCTCTTCTGCTGGGCCCTTCAGAATCATGCTTATGTTACACATTCCTCTAGACAGTCTTTCACACTTCATAAGGCTCTGAACTATCATTAATTAGGAGGCATTTCCTCATGAAAATCCCCTACATCTCTCTGATGGCGCATGAAGAGAGAGATATATCCTCACCAAATGAATAGCTTCTCCCTGTTGGTCATTATCCCTACGGGACAGTGAAATCTGTCCTGGTGTCTCTGACCATAGGCACATAGAGTGAGCTTGCAGAAAATGTTTGTTTCCAAAGGAAAAGAGGTGTTCACTTTCTGTACGAGTTTACATGGAATATCTGTGCTCAGTTGAGCCCTACCCCTAATACTTACAGCTTCAATAATCTCTTCAATTATGTTTTTTCAGCAAATCCCATTATTTATATTTCAAGTTTAGCCTTCTTTCTTTCTTTTTTTTTTTTTTAATGAGGTACAACAGTGACTATGAAATGTTATTTTCAATGCAATCAATGCTTAAGCTGCATTCCTAATTTTTTTTCCTTTCCTGGCTTAACTTCTGTGTGAAAACAGTGCTGGATAATTTATATTATCAATACTTTTTTAAATGCTTCTCTGTATGGGGGGGAAAAGCACCTGGTCTCATCACTTTATGCATAGGCTAAAACCCAATGTAGAAAGCTCAGCCTTGCTTTTGTAAAGCTTGAAGACATTTATCTATGTTATGTGTATTCGGATACTTAGGAATCTCTTCTATCTCTCCCCCAGGGCCTTACGGGACATTTTCCATGTATATCTTAGTAGGATTGTTCAGCACCGTGTCCATTCCATCTACCTCCAACTTCACCTGAAGGGCAAAATCCTTAAGATCTTGACACAATACTGATAAATACATGGAATTATTAAAGTTGCCATCTCAGCAGAATAGGATTGCTGCTGCCTTTGTTCTCAGGGGAATACATATTTCACCCAGTAGCAAGACACCCAACTGCTGCAACAATCAAAACTCTCTGAAATGCCTTTAAGCTAATCATCTTTGAACACAAGCCTTTGTTGCTAAATCAGGGACCTTCTAGATGCAAGGCACAGAAACCTTTTTTGTTTTTTCTCCACCTTGCACAAAACAGCTTTAAGCCTGTCACCGCTGACAGTAAGGTTCAGTGATCTGTCAACATTCACCCCTGATAAAGACAGTGAGAGAAATCCGTGGCTCTGGAGAGTTCAGTAGAGACCAAACAGTATGTTTGCAAAAGAGCATTTTTATATGTTTTCTTGTGACAGCACTAGTTTAACAGAAAATAGTTGGAGTGTGCCAAAAAAAAAAAAAAAAAAAAAAAAAAAAAAAAAAAAAGGGAAGAAGGGAGAAAAAAAAAAAAAAAAAAAAAAAANNNNAAAAAAAATAGAAAAAAAGACAGAAGTAGTAAGTTAGGCTAGCATGACATGATGGATCTGGGCTATGACAAACAGAATTGGAAAAAAACTTCCCTGGGGACCAACTATAGCAGGTTTGCTGAATTGTATTTCTTGATTTCTTACTGTGCAACAGTGCTTTTTAGTGTTAGATTGACTAGGCTTCAGAATATTTTTAAAATTGTACAAATCAAAATCCATGTAGCTTAAAAATGAAAGATGTAAAAGGTTTAGGAGTTTGATGTATTGAAAGGCATTCTGTATTCCCTCATGTGAGTATTAAATGTACACTTTGTCTGTTTGATGAATTTTAAATCTTTGTGGATTGCAACATACACTGCAGCAGGTTAGAGAGCATAAACCTTGTCTGAAGGAAAGTGTAAAGGATGTGCAGTGGTCAGCCTCCAAACTAAGCTATTCTTCACTTTTCCTGGTTTTCCTAGGTGCTGTAGTACATACCAAATCAAATTTATACAGAGCTAGATAAGAGCACTTGGGGAGAAAAAGTCTTGAAATATTCTTCTTGGAACCAACTAACCCTGACTACATTAAAAGCAGGGAGTTCTCATCTTGTTTTAATTTTAGTGCAATATGAAAAAAAAACAAGGAGATATTTATGAAGAAAGGACAGGCTGAAGGGATCAGAATATTTTGGAATAATAAATGCCTTTATTCAAACCTACTGTCATGTCAAACAAGGGTATTGCTTGGTGACAAGCAAAGTGAGGACAAAAGGCTTTAGGGGCTTGAAAAATGTCATTAGATGACATTGATCTCACAACCTCTGGTTTCTAGGTACATCAACAGAGAGCTGGCATAGCCGGCCAGTGACACAAACTGTGTTTTACTGGGTCTTGTCATTTCTCCCAATTGAATTCTGCCTTCTGGTGATGGAAATCTCTCCCTCCACCGTGGCAGCACTTTCCACAATGCACTTACAAAGTGCTCACGAGCACAAAACACTCAGACATAAAATGATAGTTAAGAAATCTAAGCAAAATATCATAGTTGTGCTTTAATGGGAATGAGTTTGGATGTGTGCTTCATACGTGTGTCAAGTACAAGTGAGAAGCTGGTGTTGTTTGGGAGGGACAACCGGATTAGAAGGAGTAGACGGTGAGGGTGAAGTAGGGAGGATCAGCCCAAACCTTTCCATGCCTTTGTTTTTTTCAAATCAAAATACATTAATTCCCATCTCCTTGCTCCTCTTCAGAAGCTCCCTTTCCTTTCTGCTTTAATATTTAAATATTTATCCCACCTTGAGCTTCTGATGTTAAATTTTGAATTCTTTGGGGATTTTAAGAAAGAGAGACTCACGACTGAGCTCTCAGACAAAAATTTTGTGATCACATGGAAACTTAATGGTAGGTGCAAGGCTGAGTCTGGGCAGACATCAAGAGGTGATGAAAGTGTACAAAACTTTAATTTTTCAGCTGTCACTCTGCACATTAACTGATTACTCTTCAGAAAAATTCCAGAAAGGCTTCACTACATTTGTTCACAGTTGGGGAAATCAAAGGTGTAAATACAAAGCCAAGAATCAGGTAAATTTTTAAAGTTTCTGTTCCTAGAGCCAAGGCCATGTATTTCTTACAAGGTAGTGAGGGATGTGTCTGCAGATGAATTATTCTAGATCAGGGGCTGATTTAGTTCAATGTCTAATAAGGCATTAAAAAAATAATAAATACACCAGTGATAATTTTTAAGGGACATAAAAAGTCATCTCCTTTCCACAGCCTTCCAGCCTGTATCATCAAAGGTCACCTGTGAGATTAGAAGCAAATTTTGGACTCTGTGAGGGGGATAGTGGTGCTGTTGCCAATTGCTTTGACTCGCATTATCAGCCATGGTGCTGCCAATCACTCTGCTGATGCCTGTCAGGTTTCCACTGCTGCCAAGCAGAATGTAAAATTGACAGGGAATATTACAGTGCTCGTCAAAAACTGTGAGATACCTCTGCCTTGGGGAGAGCAGGCACCTGTGGTTACAGACAAGGATCAAGGCTCGGGAACACTTCGTTGCTCCCTTTACATTTTTTGAAACTTAATAATTTTAGAAGTGAAGCGCACAGTTCACCCATATTGAGATTCAGATTATGAAATTGGTATTTCCACAGATTGAGCTAACATCCAATATGCTTTTCAATGCAAGGCTTAGGCAGAGATGTGAAATAAAATCAAAATGGGATTAAATTTTTGACAGTGGGAACAATACTCATTAATTCTGTAGACTAAAGTTTTCAGTGGCTGATCTGTATCTTTTTATAATACATACTGTGGTCAGTTCCAAAAATCTGTCTACATGTTTCTTTTCTATTTGACATGGTTTCTTCAATTTCAGGAAGTTTTCTTCCACCTTTTGCTGTATTCTTGGGTCTTGCTGCACAAACCCAGGGTTTTTATTTGTACGGCCTTGTACAGAGTGCTTCATTAATCATCTGTAAAGTATAGGATTTCACAAATGTAATATACACAAAAACTACAGCCAGCTGGACTTCTGGGTTTCCAACGGGACAATGACATGCCAGAAATACTTTGCCATTACAACCTGACACTAGGTTTTCTGCAGAACAGAGAAGACTCATGAATACATTCAGGAGAAGTCAATAGCTTGTGCAGCTATCAAAAATTATTTAATTAAAACTGGAAGCTTTTGAGGAAGCCATAAAAATGAGGTTAATATGTCAGACTAATAAATTCTATATAATTAAGCTCCCCAAATATAGAAATTTCAGAATACGATGCTAAACATATCACAGTAGGGACATAAATTTATTTAATCTTAACATTGTTGCATTGTCTCCATGAACTTCCATTGGTGTCACAATAAGATTATTATGACAGCACCATTAAGCCCCATTCAAATGAATGGGGAATTAGTGTCATGACAGAAACAGCTGCAGCTAAGAGCTGCTGTCTACGATCAGCACTTATTTTCAAAAAGTCAGATATTTTGCTATTACAACAATTATACTTTCTCTTTAAATATGTATATAGCACAAGGAAGAAACCTGGGTTTTCCAGGCACAGTGGAAACCAACACAACAAAATGTGAACTGTGTGGCTATTTAAGTTATTCCACAAAATCTTCACTATTCCAGCTCTGTTTGTAATATTTTTCCTGATGTGGATAAAGCCTCGACTGAACAACATATTGCTAGATTTTAGGACTGTCAGTCGATAACTTGCATGTTGTCAAGAATCTCTGCTCAGTCCATTGTCCACCTTCCTCTTTCCCAGAGGACAGAGAGTAAAAGACTTTTTGTCAATCACAGCAGAAGCAGTGAGGGTAGGATGGGGATCATACCAATGACAAGAAGAAGTGAATTTAATGATTCAGTACTCTGAGCCCTTTTTTTTTTACCTGTCCACCCTATGCCACCTTCCATCCTTAGTCTCCATCTGCCTTTCCATGTGCTGCTGTTTTGTCTCATATATCAAACATTGAGACCTCTGCAGATTTGTAAAGAAATGTACTTAGATTTATGGCAATATATTTCACATATATTCTGCTGTTTAAGAGAAAAGGAAAATATTTTATTGATAATGCCAGAAAGAAAGTTGAGAGCTCTCTATGCAAAGATGCATGTCTGAAGCGTATCTATCCATATCTAAAAGATAATTCTTCATGCTTTCCAGGGCAGATTTAGTTAAGTCTGCATGTTTCAGGACCAAAGCAAAAGGAATGAGATATTTAATACTTTTAAGCTCTGTGTTGGGAGGTGTTGCAGAGTGGTTGTTTGGAAGTCTGTGTTGGTTTAATTATAAGTATCTACTTGAGTGACAGCACAATCTTATTGATTTTTCATGTTGTTTAAGCAGAATAATAGTTTTTCTTTATCATGAAGACTTTGACTATTAAATTAGTTGGAAATACTTGGTACCTGTGTACCAGTTCCCATTCTGTCCTAAAGAATTCAGAGATTATAGTAATAATACACAGTTTCATGGCAAAACCTTTTTCTCCTCCTGCAAGGGGTTTGCCCTGTCAGTCATCACCTATGCAGATCCTTTCTCACACAGTCCAACCTGCTGCAGCAATTCTGCGTCCTGCACTTCAAATAGTTCAGATTGCTGAAACTTGGGAGGTCAGTTCAATCATTCCTGCTGTGCTCCTAGGAGAAAACCAGTAACGTGAGACTTCCAGTCGTATCCCAGGGCCTTGGGGAACAACGGTTCCTCTGTGCGAATGGAAAGCAAGCACCTGTTGTAAACAAATTAAATACTGTTTTTAAAAAATACAAATATTAATACCTGCCAAAATTGTGCCAATCAAAGGGAACCAGTTGGTGGCAGAAAGTACAATAGAAGATATGTTCCAAGTAGGTATACTGTCCATCTCTGGTGCAAGCATTCTCTGATGAAAAGGCAGCTTGTTCGGGATACCTAGATTGAATTTCTTGTAAGGCAGCTGCTTTGGAGGATATAAGATATTTCTCTCAGCCACCTGTTTCCTTTTATTGTGTTAGCATTTGAGTTTGTTGGGCCAGCCCATATGAAGAGATAAGGGAGAGCTGCTGTATTTTGTTTATAAGGGAATACTTGTTCATGCTCTTAAATATTAGTGGAAGGAGTTCAACAGGGCAGCCCTGTGTGAGTTGGATGAAAAAACTGCTTTTGTTCCCAGCTTATTTGTGGGTTTGTGTCCTTGACTTTGGAAAAGAGTTAAAATAATTTTATCTCTTCAAACAGTTGCAGAACTGAAGAGAGGGAAAAAAATCTAGACTTTACAGTAGAGAAGTATCCTTCAATGGTCTTCAGACTAGCACTGTGTCTTATCATTGCTTAAGTTTTGTGTTGCTCTTTATGCCAAAACAGACTGAGTATTTCTCTTCTTACATGTTATATTTTATATATATTGACATATTTTTCTCTGTGAGGGTGGTGAGGCTCTGGCATAGGTTGCCCAGAGACGCTGTGGCTGTGAAAGTATTCAAGGCCAGGTTGGACAGGGCTTGGAACAACCTGGGATAGTGGAAGGTGTCCCTGTCCATGGCAGGGGGTGGGATGAGATGATCTCTGAAGTCCCTTCCAATCTAAACGATTTTATGACTCTATGATAATTTTCCTCTGCCTTGGTCAGTCCTCATTTCAGATGTATTGTAAGAGCAAAACAAGTGTGGGATGGGGTTGGGTCAATGTCTTTTGTCAAGGATTGTAACAAAGGAGCTCAAAATGATGCACCAACACCTGTGTAGCTGCCAAGAGGAATTATTTTCCTTGCGATAACTTGGCAATATTGAGCAACACCCCCAGATTTTTAGACAGCAGCTAAACTGTATTTCCTTCTTTGTAGGAATATTAAGATACATTACAAGTAACGTGTTCTAAGGCAAGAGAATTGATGAGTAAAAAAGTATTCAGACTCCAGTGAAAACAGTCCTGCCACATACATCACAAATTCAGGATACAGAAAGAAGATTAAGTGCTAGCTATTTATTGAAGTGTTGTTTACATTAATTTTCCAAAACAGCAACCAAAAAACACACCATGACAGTTGGGAATTTAAAAATATGAATGTTGCAACATGATTGCAGTTATTTTTATTAGGATACCTGATTTCTGCCTATTAACACTGGTGGTATCTTCTGATTGAATTAATGTTCATTACCCTTAAATCCCTTCTAAATAAACAAACAAAACAGAGAATTATTTGTTTTCTCAAACTATCTTTAATGCTTTAAAAATCCCAAAGCCCTTCCCTCTCCTGCTTCTGATTCTTGATAAAATCATGCAAACACAGCCAGTTTGATGCTATTTTTTTGTTTACAGTATTTCTGTGTTGTTTTGGTTAACAGAATGAAAAACAGCACAGTTAGACTACAAGTAAAAATGTTTTATTCTTAGTTTGTTTCATCAATAAAAGCTGACATTTTTGCAAGAAAGATGTTATACTATTGGAATTAACTCTTAGTCAATTGTAAATAATTGTATTATATTGGTATGTTATCATGAAGATTAGAAATCATTTCCTACAGAATCATGTTCCTGCTTTCTCAGCACTGTTTCAATTGAAAGGAATTTGAATGAAGTGCATCTCATTACTAACATAAAGTAGATGGAGCTTGAATAATTTTTATATTTATTTTCCATAGATAGCTATTACATTTCTTATCCTATCCATCCAAATTTTATAAAATAAATTGTTTTAATCCGTTTTTTGGAGAGAAGCAATGAATTTGTTTTTGCAGAAGTAATACATCTGAATACATTGTAATATGCATAAAAATCTGTTAACACAGTTATTTATACAAAAAGTGTAGCTGCCTTACCTTTGATTTAATTTACATACTTTATTTGCCTTCTGACAAGTTCTTCCCTTGCCTTTTTTTATTTATGTGCCAAAAATATGTCTTTTCAGATAAGTCAACTAAAACTTTAATGTATTGTATATTTTAAAACTACATAAAATGTTTTATGCATTCGCTAGTTTTTTCCCACAAGCATTTGTTAAAGGTGATGCTATATCAAGATTAGACATGTTTTACCACTGATAACAGTATAATGACATTGTATTTCTTAAATATTATGAGCAAATAGATGTGTTCTATTTTAAAGCTGAAGCTGACATTTAGGTTGAATTATCAAGCATTTAAAAAAAAAGAAAGAAAGAGAAAAAAATAGTCTTTATTACTCGAAGGTCAAAACTTTGGCAGCCTTCTTTTTTTAAATATAAGAATTCAGACCCACACCCTGAGAAAGAATTTGATGCATTTACTTTAAGTATGTGAAAGATGTGAGCGACATAATTATTTTTCCATTCAAATGTGGAAAACAATAAAAGTTTCCCATATGTAGTTCATAGGCTGTAACTCACATCACTCAGCACTAAAGCAATAAGCAATAGAGTGTTGATACAAAGAGCTCCAACTCTGGAAATATCAGCTTAACCCTTGCTGGTCTTTCCCTGCACTTTGCTACTGTAAACATGGTTTGAATTTACATAAGCCACCATTCATATTCTTGTGAGTTCATAATATAAATAATGCAGAAAATCTCACTCACTTCCCTAAATTATGCTAGTCATTACAGATGATTCATGTAAGTATTAATCTCTTGGATGTGGCAGAAAACTAGGGAGGAGAAACTACCTATCATATCATTTGCAGTTAAGAACCTGCTGCGTATCTCTAAGCTTTGCTTGAAATGCTTTGCAGTAATTGGGTGTGCATCTTTCCACTCTCCTGTAATCCAAGTGGCAATATGGGTTTCTCTGTGATTTCCTCGTGCTAGAAAATACAATTTGTGGAAAGATGCTAAAGCAACAACAAGCCTGGTGGCAGAGTGTTGTCCTGCATGCAAGTTTGAGGAAAACAGCTACAAGTCTCTTCATTTGTTGCATCAGGATATGTGGTGAAGGGATAGACTGGGAAAGCAAATGCTTAAATCATAGAATCACACAATCCTAGAATGGTTTGGGTTGGAAGGGACCTTAAAGCTCATTTCATTCCACCCCCTGCCATGGACAGTGACACCTTCCACTACCCCAGGTTGCTCCAAGCTCCATTCGACCTGGCCTGGAACACTTCCAGGGATGGGGTAGCCACAACTTCAATATTTGTCTCCTAATGGAATTTTAGTGCAAATGGATTTATGACCCTGAAGGCCAGGCCTGAAACTCTTGGCTGCCACTTATCTTGGAAAATCTCAGCACAACAGAGACTCAAATGCAGTCAGGATTAACTTTATAACTTATTTTTGGTGAGCAATGCACCAAGATGTAGGTCATTGACAGGTTTCTATACATTTCCACATCTTTGGCTTTCTCTTTCATCCCCTTCAATGCATGATCTTCCTCTGACCTTCTGCACCTTGTCACCTTCCTGAAAAATAAAGGCTAACAACAAATCATTGAATTTAAATGGTTAAATATCATATAAGTATGGGCTGAAGCCATAACCTTGATGTTTGTGAGCAAACTTGTGCAAGATGTTCTCTAGGACAGGACAAGCAGTGACTGACAGAAGAAATCAGCTGTTGAAACCGGGCTCCAAAGGGGGCAGGGAACAAGAGAAACACTGAGGCACAGCAGGGAGCAAACACAAAACTGGACATTTCTCTGCAAAGCCCAAAGTAGAGAAAGACTCACACAAGGAAATATATTGCAGTCATTAGTCATATATATTAGGAGTTGGACATTTATACCTGGTGTTCATTAATAGTTGATGGATATATATAATACATTGCTGGGTAATTGTCTTTTAAATACTTTTAAAATATTCCCTTTTTTTTTAAGACAGCAGTGCAATGGAAACTTTGGTTTTGCTAATAGAAAATGCAAACTACAGACTCTTAAAAACCAGTGTTTAAGGCCACTTTTTGTGCAGTAGGTTTGCAATACTGGCCATCCTGCCATATTCCAGATTCTCCATCAGCTCAGGAGTGTGCCAGCTTCTAGGGAGAAGAGAGAGGAACACAAAGATGGGGAT
Source organism: Climacteris rufus (assembly GCA_013398175.1). Taxonomy (NCBI): domain Eukaryota; kingdom Metazoa; phylum Chordata; class Aves; order Passeriformes; family Climacteridae; genus Climacteris; species Climacteris rufus. The sequence continues at coordinate 1,108,148 of VZRZ01004655.1, forward strand.
TAGAATAAAAAGACATGTGATCCATACTGCTTTAAATACTATTGTGAAGAATCAGAAGTGTAGGATAAGTAGTTTGGAGGGTTGCTGCCATTCATTATCACAAAAGACATTGAGGAATGTCATGTTCATGGGATCTATGCTCCTGCACAGATAGGACAGAGCTTTACAGGTAGACAGCAGTATTGTGCTTAGAAATTTGCATTTCAAATATCTTGAGAATTTGAATACTTTCAAGACAGAATAAATACATTGATTTTAGTTTTTATTTAAGCCAATTCATAATATTTTTCTTGCATTTTCTCATGACACTGCATTCCGACTTGGTTTTGAAAGCTTTAAAAAAAATTTTTTTTGCACGTGTGAGAGCTTTTAGCTTAATTTTATGGATTATATGGTATTTTTCACTATGAAGTTTTAAAAGATACAAAAGAAAAACCTTGCTCAAATGTAGAAGTTATTTTTACAGTAACGTATGTCATGATTTTTAAACATTCAGGCCTTTAAACTTTTTTTTTATAGTGTATGTTCTTGCCAATCCCAGCACAGTTCTACAAAGTAAAATATTTGGCAGTGAATTCATATTAACAGATGGAACAAGAAATTAACACGTTTTTGCTTCGCTAATTCACAGTTCTTTTAATACGCTAATTCTAAATCACCTGTTCTGACTTTGACAGGCTACAGACACCTGTTTGGGGTAATATTCCACAGCTAATTATTACATGAGAAACTCAGTTTCCAACAAAAGGGTTTCTGTGTGAAATTGTCATAGTTAGCAAATTAGTAATACCAACTTTATACAAAAATAGCTTGTAATTTTAATTTACATGTGCTTAACCTTGTCTGCATAACTGGGAGCAGTAGGGTGCAGGGGGCAGCCTCTCCCCAGCACACCGGAGAGTTGGTGCCTCCATCCCTCGCCCTCTGGAGCTGGAAAGCTCCTCATGGAAATTCTGGTCCTTGCAGCTGAGTCAGTGGTACCAGATCATGAGGAGCATGGTGCTGCTCACCAAAAACCAAGAGAAAAGGGCAAGAAGTTTCTTCCAAGGAGAAAGCTTGGAGTAATTTCCATTTCTCCAGGGCTGGTACAGTTTTGAGTCAGAGTAAGGAAGGAAAAAAGTCTTTTATTTTTTTTTTTTAGCTGATAGCCCTGCTGCAACATAAAGACATTACAGTGCTGTTACACTTTGAGTTTGTGCTGTTTACCTCTATAAATCAGATACAGCAGTTTAGAACTGAGCTTCATTGTAGGATGTAATGTTTAAATATTGCCCCAAAAGCTGGCAGTGGATAATTTAATCCTATATCATTGAATGTGTGAGCTTTTTTTTTATGTATGTGCCTGTCAGAAAAAAAAATACATGTTTTGTGGTTGCCTTTTTAGAAGTTTATTACACTTCTGTCATAATGAGTCATCATGTTCATATGGGAGAGGGGGGAAGGGAGGGAAGGAGAAGTTATTCCTTCTCACTGCTCTTCTCCTCTGCTCTTTCACTTTTGACACGAGACGACACAACTCCCAGCCTCTGTCCCAGTTGTGCACCAATGTGGAGGCCAAGGAGAGTCTGTAGCAGTAACAACTTTATGATAATGGTGGAAACCCCAAATCTAGCATTGGAATGAGGGGATAAACAATGTTTTCAGTGGAATAGGATGAGAAAAAATGTTCATTATGAGAAAAAAAGGGTAAAGAGAGTCTAGACACAGCCATGTCTTACCACGAACTGCAATGTCATACAAAGCACCACTGGTGCTACCATGATCTCTATACTTTGTCTTTCTCAATACCTTTAATTCTTCAAACACAAAATTAATCTAAAGTGCTTTGCTCATCTTGCTTTGAACCTTCGCTTATTCATCTCCAACTGCTTTATCAGGAGCTTGTTGATGATAGAGGTTTTATAGCTCAACTGTAAGATATAAATGACTCAGTGAATCTCCTTCCTTTGTTCTCTCTGCTTTTGATTCTTTCCTTTCTGCTGTCTGTTCCCTACCTTTACATCTACTCCTCCTTACATTTTTATAATGTTCAACTGTCTTGTCAGATAATCTATTGCAAACTGTGATACAAATCTCACAGCCTTAAAAATAACATTCCTATGATAAGCCTAATGAAAAGAATGCAGTTCAGAGGCAAAATTCAAAATTATCATTAGTCATCCTTGCTTAGCTGTGCTTTCTTCAGGGATCTGAGGTAGCAGGAGCTTCTAGTGGGCCTGGACTACTCCTTGCTGTTCCTGAGCACCTGGATACTTGGAGGGACTGTGCATTTTGGTGCCAAGCCAAGCTGACCAGATTTATCCTTACTTTTCCTGTTCCCTGAGGAAAATAAATAGAATCTATCCAAAATTTTGTTTGTAGCCACACCTGCTTGATAGCTTTCCCCAGGAAAGTAAATATAAGTAAGTCAGGGAATGTTAAACAGTCCTGAAGAAACCATGTACAGATTTACCAGTCATCCCAGTGAAATTTTGCAAGTACTTATAATAAAGGGAATGTAAGCAGCCCATGATATCTCTGTCTGCTGGGTTAAATTAAGGTCATTCACCTTCACTGTGACAGTTCTTGTTCTTTGGAAAACTGATTAAAATGAAGCTGCCTGGTACCTGTGTGAGCACAGACTCTAGGATCATGTAACTCCTCTGATTAGCAACAGCAGTTTTATATTCTAACAGCTTTACAGGTATAACTCAGAAAAAAAACACCATACAGTGTAGAAAAGTCCGTTTAGATATGAGTGTAACCATTCTGACAAGTGTGCAAACTGTTAAGTCTCAGGCTCAGTGCTGAGTACGATTTGTATGGCTTAGAAAAAAAAATGGTTAAAATATCCAATTGCAATAATCTTCAGAGTTTGTCAGAGAAAGAAGGTAGGATACCTATCACACAATTTCCTTTCTGTTTTCTGTAGGACAAAAAATATTCTAAATATTGTTTCCCTCTGTGAATTAAGATACCCCACTAAATTTTAAGTGGACCATAAGTCCTTCCTATAACTAAAACTATACTGAGGATCTGCAGAAGTTAGAGCTGGCACTTGTTCTGGGGGGATCATTTCAGTTTTTGACTGTATTTGCATGAATAACATTTCTTTGCTAATGCCTGTGTCCTTAAATGACTCTTACTTAGTGTATGACAGTAGTTTTCAGTTGTAGTTTCTGCATGCTGCTTTGTAAGACTTTGTTATTGCTTTAATCAGTTTCATTACACCTCGGTGTCTAGATCCTCTCCTTGTCAAAATATCATAGTCAGGCATTAACCATGGAATGATGATATGAATCTTAAGGCAGTAGGATCTGACATTGATGCCTAGGGATTTCTGCTCTTCCACTTGTGCACTCACATGTTCCTGTCTTTTTCTTTTGGTTCTTTATGCCTGACCTAAGCAGAACTCCATCTAGTTAAAGCCCTCTAAGAGAATTTGCCTCTTTGGTTCACAATGGATTTCTTACGAATCACAGTTAGCATATTTTGGTTTGGCTTATCTGACCCTGGAAAGCAATAGGACATGAAACAGGGGGGAAAAGAGTCCCAATGATCAGCAACAGATGAGCGAAGCCTTTGCCCACTGTGGCTGGGAAATCACCACCAGGTTGGTTGTTATAGACAGTGATTGATCCCCACTCCTCCAACGGATACGTGATAGATCAGGGAAATAGTCAAGTCTGGAAGAAGCTATTTTGTGCTCCTATTAACTCAAGGATTTTCAGCAGATGTCTTAATAGTTGGAAATCAGCAATAGTATGTGGATTTATTTGTGTGCCATCTGAACCATTTGACTTGCCAGATGCATGTTGTTTAACAGCCTTTTGTACATCATTTTCAGAGGATAGTTCAGTAAGATTTTCTTTTATTGTGTGAAAGAACCCATTTGTGGATAGCATTTCCCATTGTTAGTCTGTGTGTTGGAGAGACTAATCGGGTGCAGTCATTGCAGAGAAAAGAGAATATGCAAAACACGAGCCTGTGCACCGAGAGGTACAATAGGAACTTGTGATGAAGTCATCCCTTGTATCTTCTTTGAACATCACACATTTTTCTGCTTTTTGCATGTCTTTTGCTTGGCAGTGATCTTTTGTTTAGGTACTTAAAAGCCACTTTACTGCCTCAGTGTTTAGATTATTTCAGTCATTCCTATCTTGTTACTGTCAACATTATCATACGCTAATATGGTTTAAATTATTTGCAGACATTTCAGTCCTCTACCTAATGTGAAGATAGTTTCAGCTTTCTGTTGTTCTTGCATTAAAGCGTATCTGAAAAGATAAATGAGATCTCAGCTCTTACACTGGCTCATATCATACAGCCCCTGTCAATCACTGTGTGATTCCATGAACAAGAAATACAATTGATTAATCTCTAAGAACAAGTTTGGTTTATTGTTTTTTTTTGCTTTGATTATCCCTTAGAGTATCAATGATATACATAAATGCCCCTGGTAATTTGGCTATGTGTGTGTTTTTAAAATATAATATTGTGGTATTTACTGTGGCCAGTAATGGTGATTTACTCAAAATTATTCAGATTCCAGTGGCAATTACTGTCATGATGTATTAGATTCTGGGAATGAGTCATTGTATAGCAGAGATAGTGAACAACAAGGAAAAGAGATGGAAAGTTGTCAGATTAGTCTGATATTACTTCATAAAATTTAATTTGTTGATCAATTAACATCAAATACTACAACAGGACCATTTTTATGCTCAAAGGCATTAATCAGAATCCATGGAAAAAAGTGGCCAAATAGTGATCAAGAAGCTCATACAGGTTTTTCTGGAAAATCTGCTATGGGCGCAGATGAAAATTACACTAAAAAAGAAAATCTTTAAGGGAGACAAGATTATCAGCCTGAAGGTGCCTCAAGACTCCACTTATGGGAGAAAAGTGCTGTCTACCCATGACAAAGGTCCTACTGGAATCTCGAAGCAGGAATGTGTAGGATGTACACTCAACAACTCCAGCCACCAGATGGTAGACTCTGCTTACTGGTTAAGTCAGCTTTAGTGTCTGGTCACCAGTTGGCAGAAACAACAGTAGACAAATTACATCACCTTAGAATCACAAAGCACAATTTCACTCCTGTATTTTGATATGAGTATAAGCCTTCTTTCAAATTTCTGCTTAAACACACACACAAAAAAATGACCAAATCCCTGTCAATATTACACAACATCTATAAATATTCTCAGATGGAGACCAAGAAGGAAAGTATATTTTTATTAGGCTGTTTATTATGTGAGTGGAATTAGCAAGAGACAGTTGGTGTAGAAAATTAATGAACTAGAGTTTCATGGCTGGAATTTACTCCAACCTGCCTTATGTTACCAGTAAAATTTGTTTGGGGAACCTCAACATACTCTTTAGGAGACATTTGTCCATTTTGCCAAATGATCACACAACTGAGTACATTCTAATGGCATTCTCTGTTATATTTTAAATTCTCCTTTCACTGTGCAGAAACAAAATATAGTGATAGGACACAAATGTTTGCATTTATAGAAGACATTTTTTGACAGAGCCTATGAATCATTTACATGTGTGGGAGATACATGTATATGGTCTAGTCATACCAAATATTTTTAAAAGAGCAAAAAGGACTAATTGGACAAAAACTCAGCAATTTTGTGCCTAGTAAGGTATGAACTGTAAAAGATAGCTGAAAACATTGGGCTTTGCAAAGAGAATGAAAACCATCTGTCAGAAATACTTTCCACAGATTATATTTGGTCCAGCTATTAATTAAGTGATTTTGCATTGCTACTTTTAAGAGCAGAGCCTTCATTACTGGGAACAAACCCCAGGTGCACATTTGACCTTCTGTCACTAGAGATGGTGACATTCCGTCTCCCAACAGTGAACAAAAGGGATGGGAAGATTATTCTCTATAAGTGGAGGTACTTCCTCGATCCCAAAGTTGCAGTTTTGCAGCTGTGATAGATTTTCGTTTGGAACCTCAGAGGAAGCAAATGTTCACGTTGATACTCAGGTGTGTCCTGTCCTCTCCACTGCCATTGGAATGGGCGTGGTCAGGAGCTGGTGTCCTCCAGAGCCACCTGAAAGAAGTGTGGCTGTGAACCAGTTGCCTGCCTGACTTTGCCAGTGGGTTTTCAGCTGAGTGTCTGAAACACCAGTTGCCAAGAGACTGATCCAAGTCTCGTTTAAATGAATGGGATTTTTTGGTTGTGTCTGCTAGGCTTCAGTTCTGGCTTTATTTGTTTTCAACGCCACCAGCCTGAGTGCCATCCTTCCTTGTAATGCCCTGCAGAGAGCCTATCTTCTGGGTTCCTGCTGGACGTTTGTAGGTGGGAGAGGGAGATTGAACTGATGTTAGGAAATGAGGGACAATTTCCTGCTCTTTATTCTTTTCCATAGTAATGGATGGACCAAGTCTAATGTCTCACATGGAGCTGTAAACAAGGGTTTGTCACAGCACTGCTACTCCCCACATGTTGACATTACATGGTGCACCATGAAACAATGTGCTCCTCTCTGCCCTCAATCTCCCTTGCTCTGGAGCAGGTGATGTGGTGAACAACAATTTTCATGGTGAACTTCATAATAAAAGCTATACAATTTCCTATGAGAGAGAACTTTAATACTACTTAATTATTACAAAGATTTGAGAATCTCGGCAATTAATGTGTTCAGTGGAAGGCAAGCATCTTTACATATAATTTCTGGTGCTTCTTAGTTCTGATCTTTCAGCATCCCTTTGTACCTCATGAAGTCCTATGCTATTTTGTCTTCCAGTTCATTGAACAAATGATTTCTGTTCTAGGGCCAAAATCTGAAAATACGGAGTTCAGACCTGTGGACTAGGCGCCTGACTAGCAGGAATAAATTACTAAGAGTCACCTAATCTACTTTGGCATGAAAAATTCCACTGGATGTCTCATAAGAAAACGTCTGTTAGCACCTCTAGTACTTTTTTCTGAACTTAGACTACTGCATAAAAGTCCATCCTTTAATAAATTTATTTTTCTACTTCTTATTCTGACTACTCCAGGAAACATTATCCCGAGCTGCACAAAGTCAAATGACTGATTCAAAATTAATTGAAAATTCTCAGACCTGTTAAAAAATCTGTTCTGGATTTAGTTTAGCCTTTTGTTGAATCCACATTTTTCAGCTTTAAACCTATGAATCAGAATGTCTAAGAAATTGTAACTTCATATAATAATCAGTGATGGTGGTATGGACTGTGTAGGCGGCATGCCTTGTCACCTCAATGCTGTGAACCACACACCTGGACTGTTGTGTAGGAAAGCAAACTCAGAGGGTATTGTGGTCACAGCAGATTATTTTCTCCCAAGACTAAGCAGGAAATTGCATTATAATGTGCAAAAATAAAGCTGGTTTTAAGTGCTCCAGCTTTCCTGCAGGCAGCAGCAATTCATAGAATCATTAAAGTTGGAAAAGACCTCTTAGATCACCAAATCCAACCATTAACCTGACTCTGCCAGGTTCACCACTAAACCAAGTCCCTAAACACCACATCCACACGTTTTTTAAATGCTTCCAAGGACAATGATTCCACCGCTTCCCTGGGCAACCTTTTTCAATGCTGAACACCCTTTCAGTGAGGAATTCAGAAAATTCCATGCACCTGTGACTTGATGTCCTCGAGTACCTCAGCTTGCTCAGATATTGTTGTATTTCTGTGTATGTACATGGATGTATATGAATAGGGTCACAGAGTGGATGGTAAGTTTGTGCACAATAACACAAGTCCCTCTTCTAGAGGATTTCCTGTTTCAGAGATTACGGAGAAGCCAAAATTTCAGCATAAATCCGCTTCCTCTTAATCTCTTTTCATGCATTTTAGCATTAATGAAAACCTGATATTTCATATCACAAAACTTTAATGTTGGTGAAAGCACACGGGTACCTGATTTTAAATATGTGTGGGCAATTTCCCTTACAGCAACTTCAGATATCTCTTTGGGGTTTTTGTGGTGAGTATCTGTATATATTACTGTCCCCTGGAAGACTGTTATAATCTTTGCTGTGTTACCCACCTATAGCAAATTATTAATTTCAGTAAATTTGGTGCTAGAAGAAACATTTATGATTATAAAAATCACCAAAGTGCCAAGAAACGGGGTGACTGATATGACATATCAAACTGAGAAAAGGCAACAAACAAATGTAAATAACAATTGGTTCATCTGGGTTCTTTTGTCCCATTTTCTCCTGTAATTCTGACTAAGTATACCTAAGATATGTTTATAAATGAATATGTCTGCTTCAATCCTCATGTTAGAGTGTGTATCAACACATTGCATAAATAAGAGTTTTTGAAGCCATTTAGTGCTCCACCAAAGTACCAGGGCATTAGATTCTACTTCATTCATTTGAAAACAATTAGGAGAAAATGCCACTTATCTTAAATAGTATTTGTCAGATTTTCTTCATCAAACCTGATAAATACATATCTTTTGACATTTTGATGTATAATCATCAGTCTAGGGTAAACCTAAGTGACTGGGCTTTGGCCCGTGAATAGCTTTCATTACTGTGTGACACTAAAATGTTGTGTTGGTTTTTTTTTTAAAAAAAAAGATATAATGAATATTCAAAATTAGAGTTATTCTCCATTGTGTCCACAGTAGGTCAAGTGTCATAAGACAAAGAGAATACTCACTATGCAATCTAGAGGTTTTATAAATATTTCTGAAGTGAATTTTTTTGCATGGCGTATGCTTTGGAGCTCCTGTCAATGAGAAATATAAATTGTCAACTTCTCTTTGAACGCACAACTAGTTTAAAGGGAGATATTTTGCTTTACAGATTCCTTTATCTTCATAGGTATTCATAGGCATTCACCTTTTGAATGTCCCCCTGCAACTTTAGTTTTTCCATCCCCTATCCTCTATGCCACATAGTTCAGTCCTCAGTAAAACATTCAGTGCTATCACCTGACAACATGCATCATTTGTTTAAGTGGTGATGTTACATGGGACATCATTAGGATTGTTGTTCATCATTTTTTGACATTCAAAATTTGGGATGGTTTGCTAACATCTCTGTAGCAGCTTCTTTAGCTGAGATCTAGGAGCTGCCGTTGGATCATTGCCCTACACTCATTTTAGAATCTGATAAGTATTTAGTCAGAGATTCCTGACTCAACCATTTTCCTGTGATCTGCTTAGACTAACCTTAGGAAGTGCATCTGGGTTGGTTATGATTCACCTGCTCAGCAGCTCTTAGTTTCCAAACAAATACCTCAATATCCTAAGTCATAAGTAAAATTATGTAAATTGAAACTACATGGAAAGATGGATATAAATTATTTGATTCAGTCTCTTTTTTTTCTGTGAAGGAAAGAAATATGAATTTAACAGTGGGTGTTCCACCCCTGGAAGTGTTCAAGGCCAGGTTGGTTGGGGGTTGGAGCAACCTGGTGTAGTGGAAGGTGTCCCTGCCCATGGCAGTGGTGTTGGAACAAGATGATCTTTAAAGTCCTTTCCAATCCAAACTATTCTGGGACATAATATGATTCTAGGCATGGAGGTGGAATGGAAGAAATGGCAGCATTTTAGTTAGAGCTGAGGGAGGAGGTAGGGTTGGTTGTTTTAACAACTGTTTTTCATGTACACATGGAGTTAGTCTCACCTAGTCTATTTTAAATTTTCTTTTCCCTCTGTTGCATCTTTCAGGGGCTGGGAGGGAAGTTTCCATTTGGAGCTAAGTTTGAAAAGTCCTTCTGGGCAGAGGGAGGAGCAGTGCAATGATGTTCTCTGAGGGTGTGAAATAGCTGGTGTCCTGCAGGTCAGTGTAGGTCACACTTGCCCTAAGCAGGTAAGTCTGGCAGCTCTAAGGAACAGCAGATTTACCACATGTGTGCAGAGGAATTGTAAGAGCACACATGTATGATAGACCTTGTGCTCCTGCAAAATGCAAAAGGGTTTATTTTCTGCCCAGCATAACCAGACTACACAGCCATGGCTTTCTCACTTCTCCAAGAACCTCAAACTGCCTGCAGGAGAAGGGCTTCTAGGAGTCACCAAACAACTCGAAATTCTTGCTGAGAGCAGGTAAACTGTGGGATAAATATCAAAACAAAACATCCATTGGTTTCGACTCGCTCCCCAAGGTCTCTTCAACCAGCTGAACCCTGTTCTTGAGGATCTTTTGTTCTTCAGGTGTGACATGATGACCCTCTCCCCAAGGCAGCCTTTCTTCCAGTGGCTCTCACCCAGTGCTCGTAGGGAACACGGTTATAAAAGGCCGGTCATAAGCAAACATTTTCTTTTGATAGGCACGATCACACAGAATAACAGAATATTCAGGGTTTAGAGGTTGTTTATCTGATATTGCTCACACTGTGGTTTTTCTTTGCATATCTGCCCAAGATTGGTAACTGCAAAAGTGTCTACCCATGTTCTGGATTATTTTATATAAGTTTTGTGAAAACCAGGCATTTCTTTGTAGTTGTCACATAAGCATACAGAGCTCCTCTGAGAAAAGGTAGGCACTGATGAGCAAAGTAATGAAGAGAAGTAAAGTTTCAAAGACCTCATCCTACTTTCCTGACTCCTTTGAAACAAGCAGTGAACTCAAGAGTGTCTTTGTTTTAATAAAAGCTATAACAATAGTGAGAGCTCCAGATTTCCTAAAAAGTAAGAAGGTTAATGTACTATCTGGAGTCTGACCTCAGGTCTAGATTGTGATTCTAATGTTAATCATTATGAGACATAGCTTCACACCTCATAAATCCAGACAGCCTGTTTCGACTATCCAGTGTAATATGTAAATAAAGAGCAGTTTCACAAAGACATGTATCACTATAGATTCCCTTTTTGCACTTTTTCAAATTATGTTGTTACTTCATACAAACCACCTTTCATAAGCTGTCTGCCAGAAAGCTCTAAAAATAATAGCACAGACGCTTGCAACAACAAATTGGCTACCTCACTTTCAGTGAATCAAATGTTCAAATGAAAAGGTTTTTATTTCCAAGTGTTTGAGGCATACCTTGAATATGTTACCAGGCTCAGATGTACTGGTTATAAAAATAAAGTGAAAGATAAAGGAGTTGTTTACATTCATTGTGATTTCAATTTTTAAAAAATATAAGTTTTATTGGAATGGAGGGTGAAAAGGGACAGTTTGACTAGGTTAGTAATTGCCTATAGATGTGGTTGTTTTTAAGTTTAAATTGTACTTTCTACGTCATCTATATGGATCCATGTTTATGTGTACATGTACTTGTGTTGGTTGTCCCCTATTTGTAGGGTTTGGGTTCATCCCTTGTCCAGCAATGAGCATAAAGTTGTGTGGTAAAAGCAGAGCTCATCTGTGCATATCTGGGCATGGAGAGATTTCCTGGCTACTTTCTATCAGCTGGAATCGAATCAGCCTTGAAGAGGACCAGAGCAGCCTCAGGTTTCCACAACTTGCAGATGTCACTAGCTGCTTTGCTGTCTTTGTGGCTGAAAAGACGCAGTTCCTTCTTTGTTCTCAAAGCTGGAATAAATCTGGGGAAGTTCAAATGTTTGAGGAAATGGTGTGATCTCTGCTTATGTGGCTTTGTGTGAACCTGTAGTGCTGTCAAGGCTGGGGAAAATACTTGTGAATGTCATCATGGATACAAATGTATAGAATCATTAAGGTTGCAAAAGACTTCTAAGAACATTGAGTCCAACCATTACCTTTCCACTGCCAAGCCTTCCAGTAAACTGTATCCCTAAGCATCACATCCACACATCATTTGAATACTTCCAGAGACAGTGATTCCAGCTCAGCTCTCAATAGTTTTTTTAATGCCTGGCCACTACTCCAAAAGAGAATTTTTTCCTAATATCCAATCTAAACCTCCCCCAGTGCAACTTGAGGATGTTTCTTCTCACTCTGTCATTTTATGTGGGAAAAGAGACTGACCTCCTACTAGCTACACCATCCTTTTAGGTAGCTGTAGAAAGTGAGAAGGTCCCCCTTCAGCCTCCTTTCTCTCCAGGCTGAACAGCCCCTGGTCCCTCCACCACTTCTCACTCTTGCCTGTAAAGAGTAAAAAAAAAAGAAAAAAAACAGCCACAAACACCTCGCCATGATACTGAATTTGGTTTTTGTCCAAACCTGTGAAAACACCTAAGTACATAGAGCTTTTTTAACTCATGGCTACTATATCCAGTTATCACATGCCTCCAAGTGGGACGTGGTGACACACTTATGTATTCATGAGATCACTTCTCCTAAGCTGTTCACGTATGGTGTTTGCAAGCCACGCGGCCTGCTTTCCTCTGGGAACTGGAAAAAAAGAACAGCTGAAAACTGAGCAAAACTATACAGGCTTTTTTTAAACATCCATTTCTAAAACAGAGTTTTTATCATTTTCCCCCAAACTTCCTGGGACAAGTTCTTCCCGTTCTTCATTCTGTAAGTGATAAAATGCAAATGTCAAACATTATTAGTTCTGTAGCATAAGTACTAATTTTTGGTTTTTCTAAGCAGTTTATATAGGAAATTCTGGAACGTTTCCAGTCATCTTCACTATCATTTAGTCCTTAAAACCCAGAACAGAGATTTAAACTGAAAAACATTATATCTTATGTGCAGATGCACATGCAGCGCCATCAGAAGATGAATAGTTGTAGTCTTGAACTGGCGTCGCTATGAAATAGACTCTGTATAATTACATAAGAAAGCATTTCAACAAAAAACTGCATCTTGGGCACTCCTTTGTGTGGAGAGGAGTGAGCTGCAGAAGGAGAAAAGTCCACAAGTGATTAGCAGTTGATTTCCATGAGAAATTTCCAACACCTCTAATTTGATTTTTCTTTCTTTTCTTTAATGAATACTTTCCTCAGTGATGTTGTTTGTTGTTTAACATACCTCCCAGCATCATTTTTAATGTCATTACAATATGCAGGCTCTGCAGTTTGGCGAACTTAAATACCAGACAGCTCATAAAAAACTGTGGCTCTTATGGCACTACAGATAGCAGCTTCTGTATTAGATTTGTACTACTTTAATGCTGCCTTTTCTGTATCTCAAGGCTGTTTCATGCAAATATTGAAGCTTAGGTATTCTCACAAACAAGCAGCCATAACATTTCAGTAACTTTGTTTTAAAAGAAAGACTTTTGAACATGCAGGAAATATTAGTACATCAAACAAAGTGAAAGACAAGGTAGTTTAACTTGTTGGTTTGTTTGCTGAAACTCTAAAGTAAATATACTGTAGCTAAAAGTGTTCCATTTTTATCTGCCTGCTGCAGTAATGGCTGTGTTACTTCAGGGCTTACACTTCAATAATTGATCAGGGTTTGTATAGCACCGGCTAAGAGCAAAAATAAGAGTGTTGCTTTGAACAAACTGCTGCAATGTTATAGCATTAGGCACAGAAACAAGATTCTGGAAATATAGATATATAAAAAAACAGGAAAAAGATGGATAAGTTGGAGTGGTAAATACTGCTTCAGGCTAGAAAGTAATGAGAATTTTTCCATAGAGAGTTTTGACCTGCTATTCAAAAATTGTTTCTTGTCTTAATAAATCCTAAAAGTGTAATTTACTTGCAAAAGGGAAAGAACAAAGGCACCAAAATTCTTTTGATAACAACACTTGTTAAGGTTGATAAGTTGGGTTTCAAATGTGTGAAGAAAAATGTGTGACAGTTTGTTTTAAGGTGACAACCTAAGTGTTCAGATACTTCCATCTTGTGCTGTTTATAAAGCAGTACTCTAGTAAATGCTTTACATGTGTATATTAGAAGTGGAAACAATAGATAACATATCATCCCATCAAATTTTACAAAAGCGGTAGTACCTCTTTACAATTTTACAAAATCATTGGTATATTTTATCTATTAAATTAAGGTTTTTTCAGAACATGATCACTATAAATCAAAGTTACATGTATTATTTCTTTCTTTTTGGCAACGAATTACTTTGAGCCTTCATTTTGAAATTGTGTTTTATTAGTTTCAGGGTTTTATATTGTCTTCTATAGACCCAGCTTTACTACTAAATAAAGGACACATAGAATATTTATTCTGCTGCTAAAAATTAGTGTTGAATTGATAAATCTTGAGAAATTCTCAATTAAAGATGAAAATGCCATCTTTTATCTGTTCTTCACAGACCAGGTTCTTCCCAAGTGGATAATTTTGAATAGTACAGGTACCATAATGTCTTTTAACTTTATAGATTTGTCAAATATATTAAATGATGGCTAAATGACAGGAAACTTAATTTATATATAATTCAGTGTGGTTATCTCAAACTGTGTGTACACAAAGGAAACCACGGATGAAACTATATTTAAGGGCACTTCATGTTTAACTACCTGAGATAACTGTTGAAAGTCTGTAAGTTATTTTCAAATGTTCTCATGAATAAATATCATTGTGTTTGATTACGACAGCAACCTAAAATTTCTGCAAGAATAGGAAAAAGAGCTTGATAGTTACAGCCTTCTCCTCCTCCCTTCACGTACAAAGCAGTAAATGGAAAATATTAACTGGTTTTCAAATAGTGTAGGCAGGGTTGCATGACATATGGTAGTTTGTTGTTATTGGGCACTTCACAATATTACATGGATGTTGGTCTCAAATACATGACATTTTTATATATATAAAAGAAAAAGAGCACAATTCATGAACCGCTCACTGTCTGCCCATGGTAAGTCCTAGGTACCACACCTCATGGTAATTATTGTCTGGCAGTGGTGCTTTCTGCTGAAGTCACTTGGGTGCTAAAAACAAAGCACAAAACCAAACAAAACCTTCCCTAGTGTTGTTTTGAAGTGACGCCACTTCAGTGGCATTTAGCAAAAAACCTGCTCAGATGGCAGAGAAGTTGCTCCAGCGGAATTTGAAAAAAAGCCAATTGTATGGTATTAAGCCACATTCCTATTGAGAATTTGTATTGACAATGTATTGCCTTCTTTAAGAAATATTACTTGAAAAAGTAATGAGAAAAATATGTAAGTGTTCAAATTCCAACTAACATCACCTTCCACCATTTTAATCCAACTTCATTCATTCTGTTTTCTCTATGTCCATCTAATGGAACGTAAAGTCTAAAAATGTTCATGATTTAAAAGCTAAAATTCCTATAAAGCCCTGCAAATGGATTACTGCTCAGGAGAACCATGGTGTATCTTGTCAGATCTGTTACTGTGATACTCCTAAGTGTGATGACACCCCCGTATTTTGTATAAATAATTAACAGCTCCTATGGAAATCCAAATTTGACTCAACTACAGTTTTAAAACCACTTGAAGTTCAAGATATTCAAGGTTAAGATCTCGTTTTGTCCAATTTCTGTTCCTATTTCAAGTGGTAGCTAACAATATCAGAGCTAAAATTAAGATGAATAGAGGAAAAAATACTACTTTCCAGAAGGCAAGGCTGGGTATTTGGAGAACAAAAATGAGATGATACTTCCAGCAGATTGGGAAATGCTGTTTTAGTGGGTGGGTGGTCCCTGTCAGACAACCCCAGCTCTGCTCCTGTCCTGGAGCTCAGCTGAGCCACCACAGGCTTGTCCAGGAGTTATGACAGCAGCAGGTTTACATCATAATGCCAGAATCCTGCCCTTCAGGAAAAAGATATTTCAGTATTTGTGGGGAAGAGCAAAGCTTGGAAATGTAAACAGATCTAATGACCTGTGTCTGACATCATGCTGCCTCCATTAATAGGCAACCTCAGAAAAATAAAGCGGGTTGTTTCTTGTACCAGAAAGATCATTCTTGTGGCATGGCTGGAGCAGGCACGATTTTAGTGCTTCTGCAGAAAGGTATGTAGAGTGCAGGACTCCCCCAGGCTGTAACAGAATGTTGTGATTTCTTCCAGAAACCCTTTCTGATCTGTTAAGGGTGGTTTATCAGAGCCAGGAGACCTGCAGGCCTGAGGTCCTCTGTCTCCTGAAATTGTCCTGAAAGATGTGAAAAGGGAAAGGAAAATAATGTTGCAATTAAATCATTGCTACTAGGTGTCTAAATTGCTTATCACTGAGCACTGGAAGGGGTAAATTTGTGGCAGCTTTTAAGATTCCATTCTGAGCTTTGTGCATGGGCAGACACTGCTTTATGGGTTAGTATTGGTTTCGTGTTTTCTAAACCCTTACCACAAGCATAACAGTTTATCTGAAAAATAAAGGCAGTTTACTCTCTCCAATGCAGAAGAAAACCCAAACATATACTTTTAGGTTGCAGTTCTGAATTTGAGCCATGGATGCTATCTGACTAAGATTCATTGTTTATAATCATTATTATCAAACTCTCTCAAGTTTGTACTAGAGTGTTAGGCTGTAATGGGTTTCTGAGTAACTTTTTTTTTTTTAAATCTCTAAATATTATAATACTTAAGACCTACATAGAAGGCAGATACTGTGATTGAGAATTTTCAACATGTGACGCTATGTTTTGCCTCTGAGGCCAGCCTTCTCCTGGAAGATAAAAAATGAAACTTTCGATTTTCTGCAGAAAGAGATTAAACAAAGGAATGTCTAGCAATTGGATGATATTTTTCCAACTCACTCTTAAAACTGAATATAAGAGAGAAATCCACCATTAACTATGAAAAAGTCCCTTGCAAACATTCTTCGCTATGATCTGTCAATGTTGTAAAACGCAAGGAGCAGGTGGTTGTGCTGTAAATGGTCCATCATGTTTTTAAGTGGACTGCCTTACAATGATGGGCAATAATATATCAATTAAATAAGATAGCCTGATCCGTTGATGGTCCTCTCCAACCATTGCAGTTGCTATCAAAGCCAAATTTTGTTGCCTTTTGTCATAGCAACGCATTCACACAAGTAGTAGTTGCATGCATAACATGAGACATAAACCCAAATAAAATTATTATTATTTATATGTGGGTTTTTTTTTAATAATAGTAACACATAAAACATGTCAGACACTTTGAAGATACAGATCCAGAGCCCAAAGACTTTCTTTACCCTGAGTAATTGCCATGTGAATAGACCTATATATGTAATTAAGACAAAGGAGAAACTTAAAGAATTAAAGACTTTTTTTAGCTGTGTACTTTGTTTAAAATTATTTTTTCAGGGAATAAATGTAAAGTTTGGGTAAAGGACATGGGAAGCTTATTAACAGAAAGGAAAGAGAAGGGTTGTAGAAGACAAGAGAGAAGAGAAAGGATTAAGGAAGGGATGGCTGAAAAGGAGAAAATTGGGGAGCAAGAAGAGTGCATCATGCAGCCTCAGCCCATGCCATGCAGTAGAAAGTAAGTCACAAAACCATCGTTTTAAAATAGCATTGTGGGTTGAGTAAGGCATTCAGAAGTTAGGAAATATCAGAACAACATGAATTTAAATGAGCGCTGCACTCACATATTTGTTTCATATGAGCCTTCAGTGATGAGATCACACTTTGCTTTTATCAGAGCACTTCTAGATCCTTCATTAAATAGAAAATTGTCTTTGAGGTAAATCAGGGATTTGACTGCATCTTCCATGTTCTGAAAGTATCCATTGAATTAGTAAGGGGATGGCAGAAAAAAAAAAGTAAGTTGAGATACGGAAAGCAGAGCTGGGTCAGGCCTCTCTCACAGTGCTCAAATCACCTCTTCCCATCCCCAGTCCTTGCTTTTGTCTTCATGGTTCCTCACTACTGCCATGCCTTTTGTTTACTGGGGGTCTGTCTTGAGACCCCAAGAAGTCACAGCACAACTGCACCAAATTAAGTTTCTCATCTCTTTGCTCATAACATTTCCCCCTGTGGACATTTCAGCTGAAGGAATGACACCTTCTTCTTTTCAATGGGTCTTGCATAATTCCAAGTAGAACCTAAGTACTGTAGTACAGTTAATGAGAGACTTGTAAAATGAAACCCTGGATAGTTTTGCATCAAACCAATCAGTTGTGCTGTGAATGAGGCAGGAGTCTATGTAAAAAGTCTGTATGTGTCCATGGGATGAAGATAGAAATGATAGATAGATAGATAGATAGACAGACAGATAGATAGATAGATAGATAGATAGATGCATGTAGAGAATGGATAATGAATGCAGCCATTATGCAAACTTTAAAATAATTTGTTTTCCAGACGTCATAATATTTGCAATAGCTTGTGTATATATATATATATAACACGTATGATAGTATAATTTATGTAATAGAAATATTAGTCGCACATCTATGTCTGAGTACTCTCTGCTGAGGATTCTTCCCATTTTTATAAAAGTCTGTTTAGCCTTTGTCTGTTCTGAAAGGGTGGTTTTGAGGATGTTTTTGGAAGAGGAAAGTTTCAGCCATCTCTACAGTTGGATCCATTTACTTGTTTAACAGACATAATAAAAACTAATGCAAAACGAAGCAGGAACTATTTTTACCCAGCCATCAGACTCACTGAAACAATTCACTGTTTACGTTACTGGTTCATACCTTCATTTTGCACAGGAGCACCCTACATCACTTCATCTGCTCTGGTACAAATCCTACAGCAGTCCTAAATTCAAAAAAGGCCCTGTATTTAAATTATGAGAGATCCGTATTTGGCATAAGAAAGGCAGTAACATGAAATCCTAATGTTGCTTCTCTATTTTGAAAAGGTTGGGGCTTAACACCAAAAATAACCCGCTCTGCAATAAGTACTGGTTTGCTTTACTGTTTCTTTTTTTTTTTTCCTCCCCCACAGACCTCCCCCCCACTCAGGCTGGCCTCCTCTCTTTATTTGTATAAATAATTGAGGATGCAATTATTTATGGCTGCACATAAGGATTCTAGATGTCTAACTATCTATCTGTGCCCACAGATCAGATAGTTTGTTATCTATATCACTATTTGCACCTGCAAGTCATTGTGCTTGGAAATTATCTCCTCATCTAATTGTGTGCACAAACAGAGGTTGAATTAAAGCTGCTTTAGAAAGAAAGCCCCTTCTGCAAAGTGAATGCACACAGTACAGCCATGGTTTGTAGGATTTTGTCTAGATTCAGAAAAATACCTGCTGCCATCTAAAATGCATTGTTTTGAGCACCTTCTCTATCCTTTCAGGTCCACATGTAGGAGCTGGTAAAAAGTGGTTGAGTTTAAGCACTGAACAGCACTTGGTGCTGGATTGGCTCGTGCACATGATGTGTAATTTGAGTTTTTGCTACCATTGTGCTGCCCTTGAGGAAAACAACATAAAGGCTGACCAAGACCCTCTAAAAAGTGAGCACATTCATGATGTGCAACACTTCTCTAAGCAGAAAGCCAGCACTGAGTCTGGTCCTGGCGCTTCCTCTTGCTTAAACCCCAGCCCTCTATCTTGGGCATTTTCTTTCTGAATCATAATTGTGCAATCTGTTTCTCGTTTTAGCACAAAAATCTTCTCAAAATGGAGCAGGCTAACTTTAAACAAGCTGCATTTTTCATGAATCAGGTTGTAAAGTTCACTCTGCCATAGAGGAGGCATGTCCTTGCAAAATTCTGCATTAAAAAAAAAAAGAGGTTTCTTTAAAGATGGATGGTATGATACATCAGGCTTACAATTACATTTTTCTGTAAGCATACTAGGGTTAGAAAATCAGGTCTCAACTGTTCAAAACACTTTTGAATAGCCAAGAAGAAATGATGTTTACCATTTTACGAATGCTACGGATACTTTATTGTCTGAGTGGCTTCCATGCACTCCAATAAATTTAAATTGGATATTTGCTGTCCAAATTGACAGTGGGTGATTAAGCCAAAAATAAGAGCATTCGCCTTTAAATTTTAGCTCTGCCATCGTGTTATATTCTCAACATTATGTTACGTTGCATCAAGGCAGTCACTACAGACCAAAATTTTGATGGATATAAAGCAGATCAAAAGGGTATAGTGATTTTGAAGTCAGTGACAATAGATGCCTCAATATTTGTACATTTCTGCTAAAGAGACTTGCATTATTTTGTCAGTTTGTTTCATTTTAGGGGTATTCAGAAATGATATTCATTCTTTGATATAAGCCTTAAATTGTACAATTTAAGAAAACTGACTGAAAAAGATAAATTAAATGGGTAGAAATATTTTCAAATCAAAGAACAACTGACATATATAAAAATGATGTATGTTTCTTACATAGTCCACAGGGAGAATTCTGCAGGCTTGCTATGATCTCTACAATTTGCCTCCGGGCAAACGAGGCTTTGGGATATTCTATTATTCCTTTGGTCTGTTTATCATGGAAACTGATGTACAAATCGAAGGTTCTTTTGGACCTTTCCTTTCGGTTTCCTGGATGTGCTGAGAATGAACTTATCACCTGTCCTCACCTTCAGCGAAGTGCTTTGGGGAAGGTTCAGTGACCAATAATCAATTATTATTGAGAAGCAATCAATTGCTAATCTCCATAATTATGCACATCTAAACACTATGAACAAGAAAGAGAAACAAAGCTGCACTCCAAGCATTGCCTTGTTAGCAGTATTTTGTTAACACAGGCTCTAAAAAAAGCTGCCGCAGCTGGTAGCACAAATGTGTTTCCAGTATTCAGGCCATCAACGTGATTCGTCGCTAAATGTATAGAATCAGCTTCTTGCTAAAAACTACAATTACAGGTGATATACAGATTGAAATCACAGGGCTGGTTTGTCGAAGAAAATTGTCCTAATGATGGGTTTTCGGATCGGGAATGCAGCTCTTTTCTTCCTCTGTGATGGGTACTGAAGGCAGCTGCACCTGCCTCTGTGCTGTATTCTGCCGCACTTAATGATATCTGATGATATCATTAGGCAAAGTGTTCATAAACAGATGTTGAGCCTGTGCCTAAATGCTGTCAGATGAGCGGTTGCTGGCCTGAAACAGTATTATTTATATAGAACATTTACGTTTGTTATGTTAATAACCCCACTATTAGCTCTCTGGATGTTGCGATAGGAATGTAAATGTAGTTAATATGAATAACAACCTCTTTACTCTTTGTGCTGCAGTTGAGTATAACTTTTAGGCTTTTAGAGAGAAACAAAGATTCCCCCCACCAAGTCCTTTTGACTTTATGATTTTTTTTGGCACCGTTCGAAATTTTGATCAGCAGATAAATGGTAAGAATCTGTAGGACAGATGTTAAAGACTGGAATTTGTTTCTCTTAACACTTCATGTTTTCAAGAAATTCGAGTATTTATGTGTTTTCTGGTAATTCCCGGGCCCAGTTCATTACCCTAATATGTCAGAGTTTTGATTGCAGACACTAAATTGACAAACACCCACTAAAAATAAAAATAAAAAGTACTATAGCAACTAGAATTATCATTTGTATTTCTAAGGATTATCTTCCCCGATTGTTTAATTTATTTTTCAACAATAACTAAATATTGGGGAGACCACTTCACTCAATATTCATCTTTTTTTGTTTAATCTTTCAGTCTGCTGTTATTCTAGCAGTGCTTGAAATACTGCCTTACAATTGCTGAGGGTTTATTTAGCCAAAGTTGCATTTTATACCTCATAGTTAATTCATGTAGAGTAAGTTATGTAAATTTTGACAGTCATCAAAATGTGCAGTGTTTCTCTAAAATACAGCTTACTCGCGATAGCTCAGTTATAAAAATATCATTGGTGCCTTTATAATTTTATTTCATATTTTAACTCTTTCTGAATAGGGTTTGAGAGTAGAGGTGCATGTTGCAAGGAGGGATTTCTTGCTGGTTTCTATAGCAGATGATGATGGTGCTTCTGCTTTTACATGTATAAAGTATTATTAACTGATGTGCTGCTCTAACCATGCTTTGGAACTACAGCAAACTGTTCTCTTCATTGTGTGTATTAATGCTTTTATAGTCCTCCATGTGGAGGGAAATGTTAAACATATCACTGTCAGAGCATGCCTGTAGCATAAGGAAAGATAATATTCTTCTTTCCCCCGCCCCCATGTGAAACCCTGTGTGGTTTTGTTCATTTACCCCTAAAATCTGTAGTGCTCTACCACATTTGTGTGTATCCTCAGACGAGTAGCCTGCTCCATATTACACTGAAAGTTACATGTGTGAGGCAAATAAATGTTTGGTGCCTCTCACAAGAAGAAATGAGATAGAAGTCCCAGTGTTTGGCTACCCAAGAAGACAATGAAAGGGCTAACTAGATCCCTGAAAGGCACCCAGTTAAGGGAATTGGCTGCTTGGGAAGGGAAAGAGGAAGGGCTAAAAGGGAAAAAGTACGGATTTAGGAAGTATTCTTGAAAAAGAAACCCATAACCCAGTCTCAGGTTGTGTGACAGGTAGGAATCCAAATGCCTCCAGTACCATTAGACCATCCAAGTTTTCCTCTCAGGTGGAAAGAAAATGATGGTAACTGGTTATAGATAGATACTTGTTTGCTGTGCTTATTGGGGCTCAGTTCCTGAAGGAGTTGAGGTACCACCCTAAGGAACACAGGGGAGGGTGTGAAATGGAAAAAGCAGTCCTGTGGTGTTGAGGTGTTTTTTTTGGTTGTTTTTTTTTGTTTGTTTGTTTGTTTGTTTGTTTTGTTTTGTTTTTTAGGGTGAAAGCTCCTTTGGCCCAATGCTTTGGCAATCTATGCATTCACTGAGTTTATTTTCATTAGGCTAGTAATGAGGACACTGGAGCATGCCTGACAGGTTTATACTTTTGAGACCTGAAGTGTGTGTGTGTACCTAAAAGGAGAACATTTCTATAGCTTCATCTGGTCCCATCTACTCTTGTTCTTCTACATATTCTATTGTAATCAGTGGGAATCAAGTGACTATTAAGGCTAAAGAATCACATCATGAGAGAAAGATAAATTTTGTATAACGGATCCATTACAATTTATGAGTAATCAGCCTTTCAAGAAGAGACTTTAGAAAGCACAATGTAAATTCATTGCTATTTCCCCTTAAATATTTATTATATGTTGTATTATTAGGTTATCTGATATTAGAAAGGAATAAAGAAAAATGGCAAAACAGGATATTAAAATTCTTACTTTTTATCTTCTTTCTGTTGCTGAATGTTATTTTTAAATACATCTGAAAGAGACAGCAAATGTAGACGCTATTGGGCTTTAGACTATTTAGAAACCTGGAATTGGATCTGAACTTTTCGGTGTCTGTGCAATTTCATATGAAAAGCAGGAGTCGGTAAACTGTTTTAAGTAGAACTGGTTAATTGTGTTCAAATTCGTGGGGATTTGCTTGCTTTGAAGAGGTACATTTTTGTGCAGACCTCCAGTGTCTGATGGCCTGAAGGAAAGCTGTCTAAGCGAAGAAAGAGAAGTGTAATGCTGGCGTGCATTAGTGGTGATGTTAACATATCACACTATCAGTTCATGTTGTGATGAGAACTGTTATAAGTGCTTGGCAGGAATCACAGGTTACATCACAAAACATGCAAGACCAGAGAGGTCATTGTTTCAGTTATCAATAATATATCCTCTGAATTTTACTTCTTCAGCATTCAGACAATCCCCCACCCCCAGATAAAGCCAGATATTTCTGGCTTTATTTTTTGTTTGATTCTTTCTTTGTAGTATCCTGGTTATTGCATGGCTCTATTTATAATATCTGTGGACTGGATGAGATTTCTTTGTTTCATATACCATTGGTGGTTCCTACAAAAGGTGGCATCACTTGTTCTGTTTCTCAATAAATATCGGTTCTATTTTTCTTTGCCGCAGTGCTGGCATTCAGTAACTTCAGGTGTCTAAAACAAAGCCTTTAGGTTTAAAAAAAAATCAGTATCTTGTGCCAAATTCTATGATTTTACACTGATCAAAAAGCCAGACAAGGTTTGTTTAAGCCAATCCATCAAGGAAATTCACTGGTATAGTGAGTGAAAGACAGCCTGGCTCATCAGTTTATTAATGAGATAAGTCCTATTTCATTAAAAACAATGTGGTCTTTGTCAGTCAATGGTTTTGCTGTATATTAGCAAGAATTCAGTTAAACTTTCACTGACGTACTTGTACCAACAGTGCAGAAAACATTTTGAGAAGACAATGCTAAGATAAAGACAGGAATGGTGAGTCCTACCTGAATGAGCCAAAATTTTATTTCCTTCTTCCATGAGTTGCAAAAGTCTCATCTTATAGATGATACCATATTTATAAATGATATAAAAGATCCTTACTTTATCAGGTAAGGATTTAAGGCCACTAAGTAAGAATTAAGTCAATTGTGAGTTGAATTCTGCTCAGAAATTAAGAGTCTTTATGGAGTACAAATCTCTGTGCAGTCAGTGAAGGCAGAAAATCTGGTCCAGAGGAGGCTGTAGCCACTTTGGTTCAGTGTTGGACCTACTTTGAGAGAGAATCCATAAAAAAAAAAACCCAAAAAACCCCAAAACAAACAAACAAACAAACAAAAAGTCAGAGGACAAGAAATGCTGTTTCATATTTTTTTTTTTTTTTAACACTCTACCTTTCTAGGAAAGAAATAGGCAGAGCTTTTTGTGTGTTGGATAACAATTGCATAAATATTTTTCTTATCGAGGTTGGTGCAGTGAAGTTAAGCTTAGTGCAGCTAAGCTGGAGGTAGTGAATAAAGGAAGGAGAGAGAGAAAAACTTGTGAGCAGATAGGTAAAGCATTCATTTTTCTATAAAGTCTGCAAAGCTTGTGCTCCTGCAGTAGTGATGTGATGACAATGTCCTGCAAGGTGTGGGGGGGTTTTGAGCACCGCAGAAGGAAAGTGCTGCCTGGCTGAGGAGAAATTCCAGCAAAAATAAGGTTGTGCAGGGCCTGGAATAAAATGTCTTTTCACAGCATTTCATCTGCTGGAAATCTTGGGCATGCCCATAGGTCTTACAACCCTGTGATATATTGTATCTAAAAATCCACCTGCTTCAGGATCTGCAGGTCTCATTCAGCAGCATTTCAGTGCATTTCCTTTCTGCAACCTTTACAACTAAGGAATGGACCTTAGTTTTTGGCTAAACCAGGTAATGCACAGTAAAATACCCTCTTCTCTGTGGATTGATTCTTGTGCAGATCAGCATTACAGCTCATTACCTGAGTGTTTCTGGAGGGAACAAGATAAAACTACAATAAAGGTTAACAGACCAGCCTAATTAGATCTGAATTTCTAGGAAAGCAATTACAAGTCAGACTTGTGGAGTTCACTGTGGGACACTAGATTCCTGAGTTGTCTTCCCATTTCTTCTCAGCTGTAGCGTTTATTCCATTGTTTCCTAAGGTTACAAAGACTGGCCATGGAATGATAGTTCTAAGGAGTTAATGACTATTCACCAACTAAAATGTAAAATTTCCAAGGACTCTGTGTGCTTTTGTGAATTAATACAGTGCACTGTATCAGAAGTTAATGAATATTATAGATCCATATTTTGATGTTGAGCCTTGGTGTTGAAAATATTCCCTGCACAGAAAAAATAACATTTTTCAAGAAAGTCATAAAATATTCCCACTTTCATCTCCTTTGTTTTCTCTTAATTTATTTTGAAATGCCATGTTTTATTCAAATAGAAGGAGATTCTACCATAAACTTGGATGCCATATGTACAGCTTCTAAAAGCCTCTCTGCTTCTCATTGATTTCTACAGCATTTTATTATAATAATTTTTTTGTAGGTGTGAAAGTAGAGGATTTCAGAGAGGTAGACACTAATAAATTCTCCACCACCTGTTTCTTAGTTGAAAACTTACTTCTGTTTCTGTTTTGTTCAGGTTTTTTGACACAATATGAAAGCAGGCCTTTAAATATGATGACTTCAGAAAAACTATTTGAAAACACTAGATGAATCATTATTTTCTGTTGTGAACAGAGTGGATTTTTTTTAGTTAAAATATTAAAATGTAGGCCCATCAGCGGATGGCATGTAGCATTTACACAGATCTTTTGAGTGCACAGCTGGTCATGTCTGATAAGGGGGTGCTTTAGAAAGAAAGGGGTCTTTCGCAAGGTAGACTGAGGTACAGTGTGGTGTTTTCACATTTAAATTGTCCTCAGTGACTTCTCAATTTTAGATAATATAAGGAATAAAGAGCAATCTGGAGTTTAATTTTCTGTTTATACTCTCATTAAGACCATATCTTGTCATTATTTCATACTCTAATTTTCTGTCAAACAGGATATGGGATATACATGAAAGAGGGAGGGATCATTTGAGCACCAAGATTTATGGATAAAATCAGTGGACTGACCTTTCTGTGTCTCCTTTCTGAAGAAGGCAGTTTATTTGGGTCCAGGTAGGAAGAGACCAAGGAGCAGAAGCCTCCTGTGGAGTCAGACAGCAATTTCACTCCTCCTTTGCCTCTGTTTAGTTCACTGCAAAGGTGCAGTCAAAATTATTAAATATATTGGCAAGTGAAGGACTGAATTAGTTCTTAGCCTCTAACTCTAACTGTCCTATATAGTTTTAAGTTTTCCATATTTTTTTAAATTCATCTATATCTAGATTCCCAAACTCTTGAATATTTTGCAGACAATATCAAAAATTCTTCTCTTACCATAATTAGATTCATTCACCACTATAAATAGATTGAATCTCCTTCAATGTTTTCTGCCTTTTTCCTTTTTTCAAAAATAAGGTGTTGTTTGCTTTGTTTTTTAAGTATAATTTTTGAAGAGAAGATATGTAGGCTCATGGGTTTCATCTAACAATAAGGGAAGTTTGATAGCTAAACACAGATGCTTAAGTTGTACAGACATAATTTTTAGCAAGTAGTTCTCCATCCTTGTGACAACTAATCTCTGTAATTAATGCAAGTGAAATTATAGACAGTGAATTTGTAACTATTGATATAAGGAATAGATCATGGGCTTTTTCTTACTGCTACTTACTGCCACTCTTTAAAAGACAGTTATGTGAGTAATAACATAGAAATATGTTTCTTCACTGCTTTAAAAATAAGAAAACTGGACCATTACAGTAGATTAAAGATGGCAAATGAAGTTCTGTGTGGCTAAACCAAAGTGATGTACCCATCTGTCTCATCAGTATTTCCCTCAAACAAAAATAACTGGTTTGTCTGACCTGCTGGAGAATATGTCAACCCATTTAAAGTCCTCCAGGCCTGATTGCTCCGCTGTGTCCCACCAGAAGTTGCTCTCCTCTGTAGTTCAAAACGCAGAGAATTCAATACAAGCCTGCATTCCTGTACGCTAAAAGGTAGAGCTGGAGGGCGAGAAAGCTCAGTGTGAGATAGGCAGAGCGTTAGACTCGCCACCTCCCCTGAGCCCTTGGTTCGTCTTTACCCTCCTACAACACATGAGAAGCAGCACAGAATGCAGAGCAGCAAGAAATCGCCGTCCCCAAAATGTACTAGCAACGTGATAATGCTGGCAATATGAGCTATATCATCAGCTGATGTAAATCAATGTAGCTGTAAAAGAATTTATAATCCTTTATAGCAGTTGAAGATCCAGCCAACGGTTTAGGAAAGAAAATGCTCAGCTATTTTTTTGTAGACACCAGGGAAACTACAGAGGTATTCCAGGTGGGCAATGACAATATTGATGCCTGGGAATAAAGGAGGGATACCAGGTAGACCAGCAAGGAAAACACAGCTCCACTGGCTCAGTAATCCTTGAATCTTATGGCATTCGTTTAATGAGATCTCTTCATCTTGAAATTAAAGTACAAGGAATTTTTTACAGAGAACAGTATTCAATAACAAAATATTAAATGATAAACACAGATTGCTTAAAATCAGATGGGCCATTTTAAGAAAAAGCATTTTAGCTCATCATGATATGTAGCACCTTATTTAAATTAGGAGGTGTTAATTCTTAGCTTGAATAATATATTAATATAATATGTAAAGTGAATGGCATTGTTAATCACAGTCGCGCCTGGAACGACTTTGCTTCTGTGCACTGAATGTTAATTTTGCAAAACATTAATTTCAAAGATTTTGCAGCAGTGCTTTTGTAATTAAATATTAATGTCACATGTTATTGCAGTAGCATGTTTATGAAAGCCGGCAACACTTCAAGTCAACTCATTTGTTTTTATATTTATTCTTGTACATCTGCAATCCCTTCCATTTCACAATTTCAAAGTGAAGGCCATTTTGAATAGTCAATATGTGAACATTTTTCATTGTAAGCGTTTTTTAACATCCAACAGGGTAAATATTTAATGTTGTGTTTTTAGCTGGTATAATTTTTCAGAAAATTGGCTATAACTTTTAACAACTCAAAGGTACCTAAACTGTCTACATTTTTGGCGAAAGTGATCTGAAAATAATATAGCAATAAACATGATGAAGCTGTGAAAAAATACTTTAAAAATTAGAAGCTTTTTTCTGAAAGTTTGATTTCCAGAAGTTGCGTTTTCCCAGCCAAGTGTATTCTGTTGTCATTTTATTACCTGCGGTGTTGTGACTTTATAGCCACTTGAGTCATTTCAACAAATACAGGTTTGACTTCGGAGTAACTTTTCTAGTCATATGTTTGCATTAGTGCTGGAGAATTCATGTCTGCAGTACATTGCTAATGATTGTTGTTTGGTATTTTAAAATAAACATTTTCTGTTTGTGCCCTAAGCCACTCCATGAGCACCAGGAAGGTTCAGGCTCAAACCATTTTCTATTAGGGCCAAATTGTAAAGGCAGCTAAATTTGTCAGCAGCTTTTATTGACATGTATACAACATATATGTGCTTGTATTTGTTTGCCCAGGTCTGTTTTGACCAATTTACTGTATCTCATGATCTTGCCTGTGGCCCTTCAAACCTGTGAATTACATTAGTCTAAAAAGACCATCATTTCCATTCCAGTATGTTGGCAAGAAGAAATTTGTTCAAGGTATCATATTTTAAACCATTCTTATTCCCTCCTTTCTTCCTTAGTATAGATACAGCAAAACAATTTGGCAGAACAAATTGTGAATTATAAATATGTTATTTATTCTATCAAAAAATATATGAACAATCAACATGCATTGTTTAGTTACAGGCACATTTAATAGTTAAAAATTATATCTGCACCTGATGTTGCATATTAACAGCTAATACCATTTGACAGTGATGAAATTAAAGGATGAAGAAGAGATACAAACTACATTTTACAAGCATGATGGGTCTCCAACAATGCCATTTAAATATTATTTGTCACTATTTAAAATGAACCTTTCCCCTTTAAGCTATGCCATTATGCTCATTTGTCCTGTCACCACTGACAGGCTCTATGAGTCACACACAAAAATGGTCATTAGGTACTGCATCTTCATCTTATTTAAAAAAATAGAAAGCATTCTGATGCCTCTAAAAGCCTGTAATTATTTTCATCCGAGGAGATAGTGTTGCTTGGAAGGTAATTTAATAACCTTTTGCATGTACCTGGGGAATGCCTCTCTGGGGAACCAAGGTGCCGACATGCCATTCAGTCGTCAAAACATGACCTTTAATGGTTGCTTGGAGAGAAGTTAGCCTGGAACGTTGTACACAGTGCGATGCTAATTCTGCTCTCTAATGTATGCAAAATTTAGTTCTTGAGCAATGATCTTTGTAAGATGAATTAATATAGGTACTGCTCCAGGAAACAAAAGAAATTGCAGTTGTGAGAGCTTTTCCCTACCATGATCTTTTGCTATATTGTTTTGAAGAAGCGCCTGAGCTGTCTGATTTTGTTTTTTTTTTTTTTTAGGGAACGCTAGCAACAACAAAACTGTACCTGGCAACATTTCCCAGAATTTGTGGGTTTAATTCTTGCTTTGGTGAGGAATGCCCAGTATCTCTTGCAGGGAAACTGGGACAGTGTCTGTGTGATACTGTATGGGCTCTGATAGCTGAGCAATAAAATAGAGTAAATATAAACTATAAGAAAGTAAAATGACAGATTGTAGGAAAATGAATACACATCGAGAGTGGCTTTGAAAAATTACTAATACAGTTACGGGGTTAAAGCAGAAAGCGCTGGGTTTTCTGTAGCAGCAACATATGCCAGGCACCTACAGGATATAGTAAATGAGGCACAGACTATGTCCTGTGACATCAAGGTCCAGAAACTCTTTATTTTGGTACACTGATATTAGATCCCACCCTAGTTAGAAATGCTGGGATTTCAACTCATACCCCTGACATGCCATCCGTCAATTTATTAGCACGCTGGTGCAGTAAGCCACTGAACAGGCTATATCAATTCGTTTAGGGTTTTTTTTTTCCCCTCTTCCCTTTAAAATGTCTGTAATCCTCAGCTCTGCTCTCTCAACCGGTCAACATTAAAGATTTATGTTGCACTTTTTTTTTTTCATTGCCACACCTGAATATGGATTACTTAAATGGGCTGTAAATAATTCATATCTGGGAATAAGTTTCCATTACTGACCAATGTTGTAATTTAATATACTCTATTATGGGTTATACAATTTTAGATTGTTTTCTGTGTGCATTCAGCAGTCGGGCAGACAACAGTTTAAGTAAAAAGGGCAAGATGTTTGTTCAGCTTATTTTCATGTTCAGTGCTGTATTGGAGGGAGGGAAATGCTGTTTTTAACAGCATTCTTTGTAGCTGTTCACGAAAATAAAAAATCTTAACCTGAATCAGCATAAAGAAAACTGAATGAGTAAAAGGAAGGGGGTGGGGGGTGGTGTATTAATCTAGATTTATATTCACCAAGCAGATGTCAGGTTTTAATGTAAAATACAAACATATTTTTCAGTAACACAAAATGTATCCCCCTCTCAATATGTGTGGGATTTTTTTTTCCCTTTCCCTTAACCAGTACTATTGCCTGTCACATGTGGTACTTGATAATTCTGTCAAAAGTACCTATAATAGGAGAGAACATATTTAGCAAGAACTTTTTGAGTAAGGTTACAAGCTACAAATAGAAATGCTCCAAAATGTTAAAGAGCATCATATTTTTAAAAACTGTCCATGTTCAAGTGTTTACACTTAAAAGAGATTTAAACAATTTAAGATTAAGTTGACTATGGTAAAAAAAAAATTAATAATAGATTAATACATGAAAATCTATGAAGTCACATAAGATAATGATTTAAAAAGGAATAATTTAAAAAGATGAATTAAAAAGTAGAATCAGAAAAGAAGGCCAACATAAACTAGGGAAAAACATGCTGTGAATAAAGTCTGTTAGATCTTGAAATAGGAGAACTGCTAAATAATGCATAGTTTTATTTTTCTATAATTTGCATAAACCTTAAGAGAGTATTTATTTGTGTAAAACTTGATGTATCGAGGAAGGAGAATTAAAAAAATGGCATTCATTTTGTTTTCATTTTGGTATTTAGGAAAAATATTCTGTTACATATGGACTACTTAGACCTAATCATCTGACTGAATGTGATGTGTTTCTTGAGCCAGGTTGGAAAGGGCTGGCTTGAGAACAGTGCCCTGGTCTTGCTGCAGGCTATGCAGGTTGGCCCAAACTCTGCTGGGGAGCAGATGGTGAGCCAATGCTTGTAGTCACACTTACCTTCCTTGCTAAATCCATAATCCCTCACTGGACACGCAGCCAAGGCAGGCTTTGGAGGCAGAAAGGAGGTTACAATCTGGACTTGGGTATTGACTGCCAGAACTGAGAAAACAGCTCAGAAATTTCAAATGCTTAACAAGTTATCTGTCTTGTCCCTAAGCCAGTGCAGCATTTTTAAAAGTAATTAAGACATGATTGAAAATGTGTGTGCCATCTAAATACAAAAATCTTCAAAAATAATCAAAACCAATAATTAAAAGCTACATTTAATATACTAGTTAGTAAAAAGAGACTTATTTAAGCTGAAGTTGCTTTTCTGTCTATTGCACGATGCTGGTGAATTTTTTTAAAGGACTCATATTCAGGGTTTGGAGAGAAAAATATTTTCTCTGAGCAAGGCATTGAATAAACCTGGAGTTTTTAAAATATGCCACTCTACGGAATTTTAGCTAACAGTGTGACGATGATTAATTTAATTAATTATTTAATTAACTTCATAGTGAGGGAATATTAGCCATATTATTATATATTACAAGATATGTAATATGTAATGATAAGCACGATGCTCCTGCAAAGAAAAAATAACAGTTGCTTATAATAATCACAGCA
Source organism: Climacteris rufus (assembly GCA_013398175.1). Lineage (NCBI taxonomy): Eukaryota > Metazoa > Chordata > Aves > Passeriformes > Climacteridae > Climacteris > Climacteris rufus. The sequence continues at coordinate 1,140,020 of VZRZ01004655.1, forward strand.
TGGTTTGCCTTTCTAAATATTTAATCTATTCTAAATCAAGACAGTGATCCTCAAAAATCTATAATTTCAAAAAATATTTAGTAAACAGCCAAATTGTGGTCAACTGCAGTAAAGGGTGTGCCATCTGTTTAATGTAAATATCTGGGAAAAGGGAATGTCATATACAAAAGATTACAGAAATACAGTGAATATACACAAACCTTACTCTGTATGTGTATGTGTGTTTGTTTGTGCATGTGGTGCAAAACATTTTATTTATTTTCACCCAAAACACAAATGTAGACTCAGTCCTACAAGGTGAACCTTTGCACCAAGATGCATTATGTTATTTAACCATGGACTTAATTTAAAGCACATGCATCATTGTATTAAATTTTGAGAGATTAAGCTCTCGCTAAGCATTTTATTAATAAAATAAAATATATCTCATAAATCATTAATGGATTCTATGAAACTTATCTATCACACCATTTAAAGATGTGAAGTAATTTTAAAAAGGAATAGTTAATTACATAATCCATTTTAGTCAGAACACAGTTAAAGTTATATTTTGATCAAGCAGAAAGACATGCTCGATTTATGTAAACACCATACCCTTAACTCTGACCATCAGCCTCTTGGGATTTTCAATATATTTGTTTCTTTGTCCAAAAACCCTATATTATTCTAAAAGATATTGCTGTTTGGAAGCACCAGTTAATGGATTAACCAAGCGACAGTTAAAATCACTTACATTTGGAAACATTATTTATTTGTAAAGAATAAGGGAGAAATATATAGCATTGCTCATTTGCAGTACATTAGAAGTGTATATGTCCATTCTCTTCTGTCAGAGACCAATCACTGTGTGCCAGTAATGGGTGCATACATAATGTTAACTTAATTGAAATTCCTTCTGAAAGATTTGTGCATATGAAATTGCACTGATACAGAATAAGGTTTATTTTTACACTAGAATTAAGACTACTCTGTTGAATAAGACAACATGTGTACTTTTTATACTGAATAAGAGTGAAGGGACAGATTCTCAGCTGCTGTAAATTGGTATAATATATGTTTTCGGAGAGATTTATGAATGTCCTTAATATTAATTTGCTTGCCTTTAAGCACTTAGGTTTGTTAGTGATGCGATAAACAATGGCATTATTTTCACTTAGCTCCTTAACTGATTTATGAAATGAAGTACTTTGGGCTTTGGAATTTTGCAAGTTGTCCTTTTTCCAGGGCCAGAGCCAGCAGCTCCCTGCACTGGAGAGGGGCTATGGAGCTGGGGGGCACAGACAAGCCTTGGGGGTGTGTCCCCTTCTGAAGATTTAATATTTATCTTTTAATGTATGAGAAAAGAAAGAAATCAGATTATTAAATGTGATGAACAAAAAGAAAATTTTATTCCTTCCTTACCTTATTGGTGTGAATAATTAAATTTAAATTAATAGCATTATTTGCAAGAGTAAGAGGTGTGGGATTCAGGCTTCAGGTTCACTCAGGTTGTCGATGACAAATTTGCTTGTCCACAGGACTTTTCTGATATTTCTCAAAGCTAATTTCACTAGTACCTGGTTTGATTTCAAAGACAGTGGATTAGTCCATTTAAATGGATCGTATACTTACTATATCCCTGCCCTCATGCATTGAAGTAGTTCCGCTTCATCCACAGGGAACTGCTCATAAATGTGAGGCCCAAATTTGGCCCTGTGTTTTGATGTGGTTGTTGCTCTCAGAGCAGGCTTTTAGGTATATTGTAATAAAGATTTTCTCTTTACACAGAGCAGAGCCCTGTCTGTCCAGAGCATTGTCAAACTATAGGCAATCACCTATTCTACAGTGATTTAATTTCCTTCAGTGTGTCTTTTTCATCCCCTGGGAAATGTGCAGTACGTCTATTTCTGCTGTGTTGCCCCCAGCTTGCTTTGTGAACAGTGAGGCAAAGAATTCATTTTTATATATATATTTTTTTTTATCAGTTTCTACCTCTGCTGTCAATAAATTACCCGTGCCATCTCTTAGAGGACCTTCTGTCTTCCTCGCTGACCTCTTGGACTATATGTTCTTGAAAAATGTCTTTTTATTTATCTTTATCATCTTGTGCAATCTTCCTTTCATTCTCCACCTTTGCTTTTCTTATCATTTTTGTGCACTCTCAACTTCATCCTGTAATCTTTCCATTCCCTTCTGTATCTGATATTACAAACCTCTCTTACTCCTCCCTTGATCATTCCCTGCGTCCTTGCTCAGGCTAATTGGCCTTTTTAACTGCTGTTATATTTGCTGCTGGATGGATGGACAGCACACATGTTCCTGTTGAGATGTTGATTTATGTTTGGAAGGTTTTGAATTTGCCATCCACTTCCTTTTCTTTCCTTTGGCTCAGTCTATTTCTTTTAATATTTCCAATGGCAGGAGCGAATTTACATTATGTCATTAATTTTGCTAATTCTAGACACATAGGGGTGCTTTACCTAGTGCTTTCAGATTTCATATCTTAATACATCCTATTTTCTTACTCAGAAATGAAATTCAAAGGCTAATTCCTTCCTCACTTTTAAGACGGCAAAACGAAAACTGTGCTGGTTGTTCTCTTTGATGCAGAAATCTGTAGGGATCGTATTTCTTTTTTGAAACCCTTTGTTTTTCAGAAATTCCCTGTCACTTGGCAAAGGACAGTGTTGGGGATGTTCAGTACCCCCAATATCTGTACCAAAGGGGTTGTTGCATCTTTCAGAGCTGTCCTCCACAGCACAGCCCTGCTGTGAGAGATGTCCTGGTGGGTTCCTTAGGAGATTGCAACACTGATAAACAAAAAAGCATGACTAAGTTAGGAAAAGAAAACTTTGAGATGAAAAAGTTACCTTATGATTATATGGTAGTACCCGTGCTAGATAATTTTCAAGTCAAAAATCGAAATTATTGGAAATGATCTGTGCTCCTTCTGTGAAAGGCCCTTTGGAGTCCCCAGATTCCTGTGGTGGTGCTGCGATGTTTTTCAGCTTCCATTGCTCCTGTATTGTCATGATGTTTCCATAAAGGAGTGAAAGCAGGCTGTTCCTGTGGTGAATACCTGAGCTTGGGTTTGGCCACTGCACTCATACCTCTCCTTTCCTTTGTCTTGGAGCAGAGGAAAAATACAGTGATTATTTAAAGGGTGTCCAGGTGGGGGGAAAAAAGCAAAGAGGGAAGATCAATAATTTTGATATATTTTCCACCTTTTGGGGAGCATGGTCTTGGTGCAGTTTACTTTGCTGTTACTCTCTGGTGTTCAGGAAAACAGGAATTACTATGAATGTTCTCATTACCTCAGTTTGACAATATTTCTTATTTTAGCTTCTAGTCAGAATTTGGTCATCCAGTTCTTTTTAATTCCAACCTTTATGTGTTCACCAATAGTCATTAAAAGGTTTGTGATCTCACAGTTTTCCTACTAGCCAGGGATTAGTAGAAAGTATCTACCTGAATCTCAAATTCTTTCATTTCTTCTCTCTATGGATAAAAATAATTTCTTTCTGATACTTTCAGAATCCCTTGTTGCATAGATTTAAAAAGTTGAAAGGTTAAAATTGACTTGGTGCCAAGTTATTGCATTAGACAGCAGATTCCATTTACTTATTTATCTGTTATTTTTATGTTTTTAAACATTTTGGCATGATTTCCATATTGTGATTCTTGCGTGCTGCACATTCAGACTGTCATCCTTTGATTCCCCCCAAGGAGACGTAAGAAGAGGTCTCATTTCAGACTTGGAAGTTTTTATCTTATTGTTTTTTTGTAGAAGACTAGGGGAAAGTTTAGGAAGGATTTTTAAGTTTGATTGACAAAGTGAATTCCTAAAAGTGATATATCAGCGCAGGACTCAATAAGCCAGGACACATGCTACTAACAGAGAAGAAATGGTTTTATTTATTATTCACCAATCTCCAGGGTGTCTATGCCAGTCAGAGTTGGCTTACTTCCCATATATATTATTAAATGTTTTACAGTTCAGCATGCATACAAAAGGAGTAAATGATGGGATACATACAGCTTAACCTACATATGGAATAACTTAAAATTAAACCGTTTAAAGGTTTATCACAGAGTATTGCTTACACAAACCAATAAGGCATAGCTAGATTGGGAAATAACATAGCAAATTATGAATGTCTCCTCAACATTTGACCAACTTTCCTGAGGTTTCTCCATTTTTAATCTCTCTTTTTCTTTTTTTTTTTTTTTTCCCTTAAGGCAGAATTATTAGTATAACCAAGCGCAGAAGGTACTGTAGGCGTTGGTTAGGAAAATCATGTAAGTGAGGTCAGGGAAGAGCTATAGGTGAACAAACTCCAAAGATAGTAATGAGGTGACTCGGTTCCTTCTGGAAAATCAGAATATTAAAATGTGAAACTGAAGGTAGTGATACATATGTAATATGTGTCCCCATAATTTCATTTATTCTTTGTTGAAATGCAGTTTGTAGGCTGGAGAAGTCCAGCAGGTTGTCCTGGGTAATCCCACCCTCCATTCAAATAATAAAATTTCTTTGTCATTTCTTTGTAGTTTGCACATCCAGTGGGATTCAAGGTCACCTCTGGAGTAATTTGTAGGTAACCTGCACAGTGTCTGGCCTCTGTGGCACAAGGGACAGTAAAATCGTGTGATTTTTTTGGTATATATTAGGTCAGGACTTTTTAAATTCAGTGTAATCCTAATCTCAGTAATACAAGAAACAATTTGCTTGCAGTTTTTGGAAAAAATCCCCACCATTGTTTCATCATTTAGACTGTTTCTGTTCCCTGGATGCTAGGAAAAAAATAAAGGAAAGTTACCTCTGTAAGTCAATATTATAAATGTTATTTATTTATACATTATTTATGTATTTATTTATTTATTGTACATTTTACATTTTGTATGTTCTTTATTGTGGACACCCTTCTATGTTGCAAAGCATGGGAAGAAAAATCTACTGAGATTTTAAATTAAAAAGATATTTTTAACTGATTCTCTCAATAAAAGCTAATTTTTGCTCAGCCACAGAGTGGTAGCATTCTTTAAAAACTTTCTGTCTAAACCAGGGTTATGTGTAGAAGAGGATACTGAGGAAAAACTCATTGATTGATGTGGATGATAGTTATTATTACATCCTGTTTCTTCAGATTCTGATTATCACAAAATGACATACTTCAGATAAATCAGTGAGGTGATCCAAAAGTTATAAGGAACACATGTATATTAACACATTTACTCTATTTTTACATGTTTTTCTTCTTCACTGAAACTGAGAATTTAAAATATTTTTAAATTTTTGAATGACTTCTGAGTGTAACCAATGATGTTATTAAATTGTAGAACACAGTTAAAATAATTTCTAGATATATGATCCCAAGTCTGTTGGTGGCTGGGTAACTATATATTCTGAAGATGGAGATCCATATTTGTCATGTACCTGTTTTTAACATAAGCTGCCCTGGTGCTTTTTAAGAGTGGAGAAAGAAATTCCATCCTATCTTATATTCCATTCATTGTGGTTCTCCTATAACTGACCATGATCCCAGTCCAGCAGCTACTCTCAAATTCAATAGGAGACATGTTAGGAGATCTGTTAATTTTATTAGTATTACCTTTGGCTAAAAGTATGTCTGTTATTAAATATTTGTTTGATTCTTTAGGATCTATAACCTGTAATTGATTAAAAAAACTTGCTTTTATACCATTGTTTTTGACAATCAAAACAAATACGAAGTTTATAACAAGGTTAGTAGACCTTGGCTTTAATCAGAGTCCCAAGTGGCAGAAAATACATGAATTACAAGATTCTTTCATACCCAGATAAGATCCTTTCCATTTCTTTCTCAATTACATCGGCCTTACAAGATAGGCCCTTAAAATGTCCTCTTTTTAATTTCCTTCTCCGAGTCTTTTAATTAAATTAGACAATCCTGTGCATTAGGCTAGAAAGAAGTTGTGAATACTTGGAGATTTGATGCAATAAGGAGGTAAACATGAAAAGTCTTGTTAATAACATTGAAGAAACTCTTCATCTGTGTGAAATTTGTCCATGAATAAGATTATTAAGAAACAATACTAATATAACCAGGAGAGAAGGTATGGTTATTGTCATTTAAACAATTTATTTACAAGCTAATTAATTCTGGAATGCTTTCTGGTAACACTGACTTGCATCAGCATGTCTTTTTAATTTGCTTGATCCATCCTCTTGATATCTCCTCCTTTAGCAACATGATGGAAATGTCTGTTCATTGAGACAAGATTTCATGTAGGTTATTGATTTTGACTTGTATATTTGTATATACATTTAAAGTGTTTTTCTCTAGATCTAAGAGATTTGGAATGGAATCCTGCAGCTTATCCAAATAAGAATTTCATATGCAGAAATGAAACATGAGATTCCATATAAGTTCCTGTAACTTTTGGCTTCTTGGCTGCAAACACACATCCTGTTTGATAAGGGTACAACTGGAATGTGATGATGACGCAACCCACATTAGAAATCTGATGCAAGACAAATGTCTGAAGCAATTAACAGAGGTTTGTCTCAAACAGAGCTTTCCAAGGACTGGTACTTCTCTGCAGTCACTTTTCCTTGCTAAACCAACAATAGATGAGTATCCAGTCATATCTTCATCTCATTCAAGAAATGAATGCTGAATCCACTTGCAGTCAAGTGGATTAATATAATCACTGGCATCATCAGACTACTTTACTTAATTCACCAGCATCTACTTGCTTCTACTGAAACTGAGTGGTGGCTCTAATTGTTGCTCCTAGATGTTCGGGGGAAAGCCTTAAAATAAGGTGAAAATACTGTATTTTTGTTTTACGTTCCTTATTGCTTATCCCAGTTGCTACAGTGATGTGGTGCTGAAATTTACAGGAGTTATGTACTACTTCATTAATAGAAATAGGGCATAATTTAGATTTGGCAAGTTGACTCAAAAATAGTGTGTATTCAGAGGACAAAATCATTACTTTTGGATAATGAAAATGAGAATAGCAAACTGTCCATAACGTATCCTACAGAGGCTTTGCGTTATGCAAGCTGCAAAGGTGGGAAGGAACTTTGCATAACTTGATGCATTCCATGCAGAACTAATCAATTCACTCAGATGTACAAAGAAGAAGCTACAAAGGCACCATAAATAAGTATTCACAAAGAAAATTATGTATTGATTTTAATCAAAGGAATTTTCTTCTATGATATAAAAGTGCAGTTTGGTATCTGTTGAGTGAATATTGTCTTTTACCAAAAAATACTTTGTGATTATTATAGTCAGTTATCTCATTAATGATTCCTACCTAAGTCAGCTTACATCCTTCAGGCAACCTGAAAAGAAATTTAAAAAAAAAAATGAAAAATTGGGTGTCTATATCAGTATTCCCAGAAAAACATTTCTCTTGTAACATAAAACAAAGGGGTGTAAGCTCTTAAATATGTGAAAACGTTCCAATGCCCTTTCATTTCTAGTTATGAAGAACAAAAGGGTACACAGTGTCATGCCAAGGGTAAAGGAGGAGTGAAGACCAATAACACAAAAGGCAGACTTTGTTTGCAGACTTGCGCTGAAAAAAATTATTATGAAACCCTAACTCACGATGCATAAAGAAACCAGCATGACCTAGAAATAAGCATCACAGAGCTATGACACTTAGGTGTTGCTTAAGCTGTAAGACACAATACGGCTGGGATATCCATATGTAGGAGCACAAGATGCACCCAGGAGCTTTCCTCTGCTTTGAAAACACAGCTTGATCATATGGCAGAGGGACTATTAGTGCTAAAATAAATGACATTTATGTTTAAAGAATTATTTTTTTTTTCAATGTAGTCTTTAACTCAGCATTATGGATCATATTGTTGTTAAAGTAAGGGACTTAATTCTCTCCTCGATCTCATTATCATTTTATGTAGAGGTATTTCTAATAAAGTCCTGTAATCAAGGAAATAAAGGCATTTCTCACTGCACACACTTCTGAGGTTCTCATGGATAAAAGGATCTTAGGAGGAGACCAGGAGAACACAGAGAAAGGGATGACAATCTTATTCTTTATTTACCTGGCACTATATGAGTGGAGTTTGTCCTGTTCATCAACCCCCCTGATGATGGCTACATAGCTTTAATGCAGTTTTCAACAAAATAAGGACAAATACACTGCTAAAGCAGACAGCTGACTTCTGATGGTCTGAATGGAACTGGAACTTAAAGATTTTGTAGAAAAAAATAATATGCCCTCATTATAGCAGTAGCTTAAGAGAAGTCTGAATGCATTGTGTCCAGCCTTCCTCCCTCCTGCATTTCTTTGTGTTTGTTTCATTGCCCACGTACGGTTTTTTTGACCTAATCCTGATTTTTCTACGTTTCTCATCTGGCTCCCATTCTTACACCACTCAGTGGTTACTTGTGTGGCAAACAAGCAAAAAAACTTGGCAGTTGTTGCTGGGGTTAATGTGGAAAAATAAATCTCACGTAATGCCAGTGTGGATTTACTTCTCATTCTTAATGGCACCAGCAGATGTTTGAGGAATCCTAGACTTCCTGAGCGCCTCCATCGCACAGCTGGCACTGCTTGGCGAGGTCCTGGTGGTGGGGGACGTGTGTGTTGTATCCTTACACTTTGATTTACAGGCACTTCTGCCTCTAGATGGGGATTGTTCTCACCCTTCTCGTGCAGCCCTCACTGCGTCCCACCGTGTCAGGTTCATTGCTTCTGCCATTTCTTCTGCCCTCCCATGCTAACATGTTGAGAGGGTTTTGGTTTCAGTCAAGCTTTCATCACCTCTCTCTGTAAGGGAAGGTTTCCTTAAATATCAGGTATCTCTGTTGCATTCAGTATTTTCAACTTGTGTGCCAATATTCTTGAGGTGCAATTTCCATAATAAATAATATTGTGTGGATTATTAGCTCTCTCTTCTGTAGTGGTGGAAACCATCTCTTTTGATATTGACAACCCAAACCACATCCTCAGCCATAAGAGATATTGCTGAATATAAAATTAACATGCTAAATCATGCAGTATGCTACAGGCAACTTGTTCAGCCAATGCACATTACCAGGTGAATCAAGGGGCAAGAGGAACAAATATGTTGTGAACTAACACTCAGCTTCCCAGCACAAATTCCCTGTAGTTTCTGCTGGGACATAGAGACAAGTCCATGAGTCTTTGAAATATTTTGATTTTCACGATAAGTCCTTTCTTTCACGATAATGAAGATAGAAAACCTCTTAGTACTTTACTTTTTCTTCACAAGTGATTCACTCTACTAATATCTGCTTTAGATGCTGACTGGTCGAGACACTGGTAGGTTGTTTATGTTTGGGGCTTTTTTTAGGAGTAGCCCTTAGTGGCACTAAATTTAAAAACTAACAGCATGTGCCTCACACTTGATAGTTCAGGCTATGGTGACAGCTTTTAGCAATTTGGAAAATCCCACAGGACACAGAGTGGCACTGGCTGCTGTCTTCTTTGTTTGCATTTACTTTTCTGCTTTGTCAATTTGTTCTGTGGTTGCAAAAGTAAATCAAGAGATCCAGATTTAACTGAAATAAAGTAGTCATACCTCCCTCCCATTCTTTAAAATAACCTCCCTAGCTATAAGCCTGTTAACTGATGGTAATCTTTGGGGGGAGGTGGGGGGAGGAAAAAAAAGAATGTGAAAGTCTAAACTGAGAAAGAAGGGAAGGAAGATATAGATATTCAGTACTGCTTGGAAGAAATGACTATTGTAACACAGTCACTAAGAGTTATTTTTCCTCTCCTTTTGGCTTACAGTGCTCAAGGCACCCTCCAAGGGCCTTGAGAGGGTGGTGTGATGCTCTTCTCACACATGCTCTTCAACAACTCTTTTACTACAATCAATCATTGAAAAATATTTCTTTGTGATTCAGTCTAATGCTTGGAGGGAGCTTCAGAGACAGAAAAGGCTATTGGCACTTGAAAATATTAAATGGAGTAGCCATGTGGGAAAGCTCAAAACATAATGGATAGGCATGGATAGTATTTTTGTATTTCTCCACATACACAAGCAGAGAAAACATGATGTGAGGAAGATGCAAGAAACTTTTTCCTTTCTCTGTGTTTTTCTCTTAAGGTATCTGCTGTCACAAGGATTTGTAAAAAGTTAAAATAGGTTAAAGGTTAAAGACCAAACCAGGTACATCTTGGACTCTCCTGTATGCTGACCATAGCTGGCCAGGGCGAGATATGCACTGGAAGTCTAGAAAAGAAACGTGGGATAATTTTTATGAAGCTTTGATTGTGGTGAAGAGAATTCTTCCTACCTAAAAAACAAGTCAATAACGACAAACATTGCAAAGCCCTTCCAACTGCATGCTATCTTAATTATCTACAGACACAATTTATAATCTACAAATTTGAAAGTTTTATGTTAAAAATTAAATATGTGTTTGTATGGAGATTTGATGTGTTGACTTGACGCTTCAGTTTTAGCAGTTTTTCCCTTGGTGTTTGGGTAGTTATCCAGAAAATGGCATGGCCTGTTGATTCTTCCTGCAAGACATCACACATCCATTAGGGCATACTGAGAAAACCATTCCTTGCCTCTCTCAAGTACAGAGACTGCAGGGAAGAAAGGTGTTTTTAACCTGTGCATGGGCTGTTTGAGTCCTTGTGTGCTCTCCTTTCTCTTCTTGCTGCTCTCTTTACCCTTTAAACACAGTGATAATACAGGCTGCAGGAGGTTCCAACTTGAAATAAGCTGTCTCTGATGCTGCTAGCTAGGGACATGAGGAAAGCTGAAGCTGGTGGGGGGAGTCAAACACAAAGTGTTGGTTCATCTCCAGGAAGTGGGAGACTGTACAAGGAGGATATCTAGGACTAGAACACCCTGGGCTGGATGCCTGGGGTGACAGCTTCCAAGCAGAGGGAGCTGCCAAATGTAGGAGGTGAGGATGTTATGTGCATAATCTCTTCTCTTCCTTAGCAGCTATGCACTTTCCTGCCCTAAAGCTGGAAGAATTGGTTTTCCTTTCTGCTGCAAGCAGACCTTTTTGAGTAGATAAATCTACTAGAACTCAAAAAAAAAAAAAAA
>VZRZ01004655.1:1156582-1181028 GCA_013398175.1 Climacteris rufus
GTTTTTCCTTTTCTTTCCCTTTTTCTTCCTCTCCTCTCCTCTCCTCTCCTCTCCCCCTTTCCTTTTTACCCCTCACTTCCAGTTCATCTTACCAAGTCCAATCAAAACCTTGTGCATGTGTCCGAACAGACATTGTGCAAAATACCCATGTACACATCACAAAATAATATTTTTATATATAACTTGAATTACAGTATTTAATAACCAAATTAGACATAAATATTGCTGGAATTTCCACAAATGAACTCTCAGAAAAAGAATTTCTTCTGTTTTGTGCATGGCCTTTCACCACAAACACAATTATTTGCTGAAATGGTGCCTTGTTGTCAAACTCTAAAGCTGTATTGATTGGTGCTAGATGGGAAAATCAGGTTGCATTGTAATTCCAGCTTGTTACCTCTGGTCCAGTGCTGACAGATACCTGGGGTCCCCTGCCCAGGGATAATGGTGAGGTTTGCAGTGGAGCTGGGGGGAAGGAGGGCACCAAAACCCCCCAGCACCGCCAGTGACCACAACACTTGCTTGGCCTCACAATCAATAACGTGGCACAAAAGTTATTACAGGTCTGGGCCTTTTTGACTTCAAAGCTGCTTAGGCAGTATGTGGCATTAATTCCCTCCTGTACAAAAATGTAGCTGATAATCGCCAGGCTGAGGGGAGGATTTAGGACTAGAAGAGCAGATTTCCTCACAGATTACAGCCTAAAACCTGGTTTCTTGGGATAAACCGGGATAATTAACTGTAGTGAAATATGTTACCTTTGTTGAGTTGTACCCTGGTGATTCTTGTGTAAGGTACAAGCATTTGTGTCCTTGTGCCATCCCACAGCTTCCCATTGTGGAGGTGCCATCCTAAACAGACACACTTTTAATGCTGCTGGTGAGGATTGTCAAGAGATAATTTAAGCAGCAATGGCTGCTGAACCTCAGAAGGAGTCAGTGCAAAAATCTGCCATCAGAGTTCAGGCCTGTGAGGCACCACAAGCTTTATTTATGTCCTCACTGCAGTTGGATCAACTCCTTTAATTCAGAGCTCACCCCTCCATCACCACTGCTGATGGAGACTGCACTGAGCATCACTGCCCCATGGCATGAGTGGCTGCTCACTCCTCTGATACCTGGGGTCCCTCAGATAAGGGAATTATAACATGCTGACAGCATTCCTGGTAGAAATTTGTTTGAATTTTGTCAAAGGAGGGAGGTGCCAGAGGTGTAAGACAGGCAGGCTTTCCTTGGTGACTTGGCTAAATTACCCATGTAGCTGGGTAAAACCTGTACGCAGGCTTGTATAGATTTTCAAAGCACTAATAAGAAAAAAAAAAAGTGCTTTCAGCCTGAAATTCGGAGTCACAGTCCAAAAGACACAATTTCTTTCACTGTTCTCAAAATGTGCCGGTAACTGCAACTTTTTATTGCTGCAGTCTGGGAGGCTGCCTGTGATTCTCCAAAGGATGGTGTAGACATTTATGAGGCTGCCATTTTTGTTCTAATCCTAAAGTAAAGTTCACATATCACCCCAGTGAATGCACTGCCCAGATCTCCAGATGTCCTTGTGTCAAGCAGACACAACATCCAACTCATGTGTTATTTTTTCTCCGTGATTATCTTATATTTTAATTCTCTCTATTGAAAACCAAGTGGTTTACTTTTCATTTTAAATTTATTTTCTTTAAAGACACACTGGAAAATTGTTTATTGCCAAGTAACTAAATTAGTACAGAAAAAAATAGGGACAGAAAAATTGCAATATGCATTTAATCTGGAAATTTCAAAGAAATGGTTTTATCAGTGGCCAGTATAACCACAGAGGAACTGTGTTCAGGTGTATAAAGCCTAATATAAATGCAGTGTGTCCAGTGGTCTCATTTGCTCACATCTCAAAACTGCTCTACTTCATTTTCTGTTAGTGTAAACCAAATAGCAGAATATTAAGAGTCATTTGAGGTCATAATTAAAGTTCTTTGACATCTGCCTTTTTTCTATTAGTCACGACTACCAGATGTCCATGTCATGGGAACCGAAAATTATTAGTCTAATCATGTTTTTAATAAAAAGTAACAGAAAATTGTGTATTTTAATGTCGCTGGACATAAGCTTGCCAGGCTAAAAGAGCTTGCAGGTCCCTTTCTTTTTATATTTGCCTGATGTTTTTATGTTATTATTTGCTTTGTTGGTGCAGTGCTCTGTTGTTCCATCCTGTGCATTGCTCAGTCAGTTCAACCCCCTGATATTGTATGACCTGAGTATTATACATATATTTTTTTTAAACTGATACTTGCCAGTACTTCAGTCCACTGTGACTACACTTCTTGTTCCTTTACCTGTATATTCATAAATTTTATTTTATAGGGCAACTGTAGTAAAAGCACTGTTGTTTTAAATTGTCTTTATTTCTGCTCTCGTGCTGATCTGTCCTTGCTGTATTGATTTGACTTTTTATGCATTGCTTTCCTTCTACCACATTAGCACCCATTCACCAGCTTAATGATCATGGCACTGTACAGAGTACAGTATATTGGCTTGTTAAATCGTTTCCATCATATTAATTTCTACTTATATGTAGTACTGACCTATTTTTACTGTGCCACTTCCAAAATTGTCTTTGTTTACCCAATGCTGGCTGTCCTCCGTTGCTATAAGCATCCCTAGTTTTTTGTAGCTCTATTTTTAATAGCTTTTTGGTTTGTTTTGTTTCCCTTTCTCTCATGTCCCTCAGATTCCTTTTTTAACCCTTTTTTCCCCCATATAATTACTATGCTTTAAAACTTATGAAGATGCTTAATGTTATGAGCTGGTCTGTTTAAACAAACAAGATCAACTTTTCCTCTTTCTCTTTGTCCTTATACCTGGAAATAATCTTGAGCTCAGATCTTCTTTGAACTTTTATTCTTAAGACTTCTCTAATTCCTCCTTTGGCTCCATGTGGCTGTACATTGTTATCTATGTTATGCATCACATTATGTTAATACAATATGCCACAGCTTGTTTGGTCCTGGGGAGAATGGAGAGGAGATGTAAGGAGAGCTCTGCCTCTGGTTTTCAGACATGGGAAGGGAAGGGGGAAAAAGGGAAGCTTTCAAAGGGACACAGAGCTTAGACCACCTCTCTCCTCTCAGGAGCTGAAGGTGCCTGTGAGAGGACTGAGGATGCTGCACAGTGCCTGGAACCACATTTTGTGCTGAACATTTGGTGGCAGCAGGAACTAAACTGCTTGTAACTTTCTTTGGAAACAGTGTCTTCAGTGCTGTTAACTGGGATATGAAGAGTGGATTTTACGGACAGAGCTTGAGACGTGCCCTACACTTTCATAGCAACATGTTTGTGATTAATATATTGGGGCTTTTTCTTTTTTTTTTTACCCTGTTTTTGTTTCTCCCTCAGCCTTTTCTTTTTGTCAATCAGAAATCATAGCCATGTTTGAATGGTGAAAAGCAGAACTTTTCATAGAGAGCTTGTATTTATTTGGAGATTGGACTTTCCTCACATATCTCCAAGGTAATTCTTTGTCTATGTTGTGCCATAGGTGTGTTCTAACTCAAGACTGTGGTTATTTAACTCTTTGTATGGCCTGACAAGTTCGCCTCACACAGGAGGCAATGCAGCATAATCCTGGTATTATAAAGCCTTGCTTTTCCAAGCCAGGTTAGAGGCACAGCTGAGTAGGGCAAAACCTAGTCTGTGATTTTAGGGAGAGCCTGGCTGACAGTGAGGAACTTTGGGACGTGCACAGCTTACTCAGTTACTACTTCATGATGTGGAAAGGAAATCTGAGTTGCTGATTTTTTAAGTTTTATTTTCTGGTTCACAAAAATGCAAAGTAGCAAATCTAATAAGTCAGGTTTTAAGTGTAGTTTGGCCATGAAACAAACTTTTCTGAAATATGTAATGAAAAGTGACATCACACTCATCACTATCCTGTTTTAAATTTAAACTACTCTGCCTTGCATAATCAATTTCTTACAGAAAATTGTAAAGCCCTTAAAATTCTGAAATGGTTTCTGGCATTTAATTATATAAGATTTTTGACCTGGCTAGGCAGATAATGTTAACACAGCTTTAATACTAAACAAGACTGAACATGTGTGTGCTTGACTTTTATTAAACTCCTACTGAAGAAACAGATTAATTGGAGGCTGATTCATTGGTGAACAGGCGTTAAAGACAGAAGGACCTTCTCACATTTTGTTCTGTTACCCAGGCTTATGCCATCTCAGGTTGGCAAGGAGATCCCAACTGTAGTGTTTTGAAATGTAACTGAAAGAAATTTTAGAATAACAGGTGCAAAAAAAAAAAAAAAAAAGAAAACCAAAAAAAACCCCCCCCAACCCCCCTACACACAAGGAAAAAAAAAAAGGAAAAGAAAAGTAAGTCATTTTTAAAATGCTGCTTTGATTCCTTTCTATTCTCTTGTGCCAAATGACCACCTGACACCTCTCTGACACAGGTATTGCCCAGATAGGTTTTCATTAGTGATGTTAAAAGTGTAAATGGGATCATGGGAGCCAGCATCTGTCGTGATGATTTCCTACATGATTATTACTTCTCCCTCGCATTAGAACAATTTTTAAGAAGATGTGTACAAGCTGTGATTAAACCACTTCAGATTAAGCTCAAAGTAAATTGAAAAAGTCCTTCTTAAAGCTCTCATTTAACAGTGCTTTACATCCATCTGTAAAATCAGAGCTTTGCTTGCAAGCACCCTCAGAATAGCCCACTTCCCACAAGGTAGCAGAGGTTAAAAATAAAATAGCAAGAAATCCGTGGCAAAGCACATGTGAGATTAACGGGGTGAAAGTACTGGAGTGGAGAGCTGTTTTCTTCTGTCTGAGCTCCTCGTTCTGTCGCACAACCCCCAGTCTGGAAATCTTAACACTGACACTTTTGTACAGATCGGTTTGTTAGCGATTTCAGATTTTAATTCAGCACCCTCGCTTGATTATTACTGACATTTCTTTTCTGTAATACCAGGAGAGAGAGAGAGAACGTGTATAAGCAGATTTTTGCATGAGCTAGGTGGTGGGCAATTTTGATATCAACTCCCGGAACTCGAGAGAAATGTGTTTGCTTTCAAGGTGTATTTCTGGGATTAAAAAAAAGGGAGATGTGATCTGGGAGGTTCAGCTGTGCTCTTCAGCAGCTCCAGGTGGAATGCTGCCGATTTCTGGGTGTTTGTGGGAAGCGGGAGACTCTCCTGGCTTTATTTGGTTCTTGTGTGGAAGTGGGAGAAATGAAAGTATTTTGACAATTACCCATTGAGCTTTTCACTTCATTCAAATCTGCAGCGCAGCGCTGAAGTTGGTGAGGGGGTGTGCAAGGGAGAAGGAGAAAAACAAAAACATGTACTATAAAAGCAGGCTAAAAGCCTGCACAGTTTCCTGCAAATTCACATCTCTGCACTTAGTAAAGTCCTACATTTTAAAGCCATCTATTCCTCTCCCTTCATTAGTCCTGCACATTAAAGATACTGGTAAAAATTAACCTCTGATGTAAATATCTTGGATTTAAATACATTATACTGCTTAATTTATGAAATTGTTTGGTCTGTTATGTTTTATGAATGTTTATTTTCCCCTTACAATCCAAAATTGTAGAAACTAAATACCATAATGAAATTGTGAGCTGAATTACATTCTCTTACAGGTTTATATGTACATTTATGCTTATTGATGTGCAGCAATAGCAAAAAATATTTTGGCAATTATTATTACAGCTATTTCCAGGATTAGGAGTGGAATACCCTTTTTTATGTTTTAGTTATTAGTTCATCATATCTGGCATTCTACAGGTAAAAACATCAAACCCTAAATTGAAAGATAAAAAAAATATTAAAGGAATGTACTCAAAACAAGATTTTTGTCTAATGCTGTAACTCAGCAAATTTTCTGGCTTTCTAAATATAATTTATGATCTGATTTTTCAGCTGTACATATAAAGTCCCAGAGCTGTATTACAAAAATTTAATATAACAATACAGTACATGTACAGGCAGTTTAAAAAAGGTATCTCCGTGGCTATATATCATAATAAACTTTCTTAATATTTGCACTGCAACGACTGATTTCTGATTTTTTTTCCTAATGCAGTAGAGCTAAAGCATAATAGCTGAAAGGTGAAATTTTGTATTTCAACATTCCCAGTCTGGTAAAACTGTTCTGCTTGCTACATGATGTTATAAATATCAAGATTAGTTTCTTCTAAAATTACCAGTGCCAGCTGCATTCAGTTTCCCATATTCTATAGTATTTTTTTACTAATGTTCTCAGTTTAGTGTAAGGGGTTTAAAAATCAAATTAGTCACAAAAATTTCTAATATTAAAAATCTGTTTGTATGTTTCCCATGTATTTTAAATATTGTACATAAATCCATTCGCCTTGCTTAGTCAAATACTCCCACTAATATCACTGTTCTCCTTGCCTTTTAGCCCTATATGCTCCTATATTAACAATAACCATTTAAATTTCTTCCCTGGTACCCAGTACCTACAATTTGGATAACTGACAATCATTAAATTATCTGTAGTAGTGGTTGGTCTGTGTGTGCCTATAGATTTTTCAGACATGGGGACATAAATATACACCTATAGTCTGTTTCAAAAAAAATCATTTACTGCACTGTATTTTGAGTGCAGTGGTCCAGCACATATATTATGCACATTTTTAAGAATTTAATTAAATCATGAGCTCTATTAGTTCTGCAGCAAAAAGTAACAATTTTTGCTGTCTTGAAATCTATGCAAAATCTTGATTTTGAACCTGTGTGTGTTTAAGTTCTTCAGCTGACATCATTTCAGTCTGGGAATCTGACATACGGCCACTAAACCAGGATTAATTGAGCACTTCTGTGCAGTACAAAACATTCTTTATATATTGACAAATATTTCTAAAAAATGGATTGGTATTTTTGCTGTTAATTGTTTCATTACTGACCTTTACCTCTGTAGACATATGCAGTTTTCGTTTTTATGGGAGAGACTTTCAAAATATTTTTTTTTTAAGTGTCCAATGCTCAGTGCTAGCAGTGACATTTTTACAGTCTATTCAGAAGCATATATTTCACTCTTTTGTATCTCATTTCTTTCTATTTATTTAAAACAACTTAGCATGGAAAATCTTGCAGATTTAAGTGACAGTGATGATGTACAATATGCATAAAATGAGCCTGTCCCTACCCGTGGTGTGTATTGCTAGGGACTCCATTGCAATATTTACAGTTAAACTAAACTTTTTCAAATGAAGCAAAATTGCATTTGTTTTGCAGATTTGCTCATCATTAAATGTGAAACATTTCACATTTGTCTTTTTGAGTAATTGGCTTTTTAAAATGATAAGGTGCTCTGAACACTTGTTATGTGGATAGGTCTGACGTTGTATCCCAGAAATCCATATGCCATACAGACAGAACAGAAGAAAGATATTCACAAGCATGTCACAGATTGGACTGAAGCAAGCCAAAAACCAAAGTGCCATGGCATTAACAATAGCACCAGATTTACTGTCACGATTGCAATCTGTGCTGTATCATAGACAGAAGGAGAACTTTTGATAGGTAACACCTCAGTGTTTTTTAAATCTTTTTGGCAAATTATCATTTTCATTATATTTTTGCCTGCCATATAATATTATTATAATGGTATTAAGTCACTCAGACACGCACACACATGCACACGTACAAAGTTTATTAGCCTTCAACAAAAGGGCTGATTTACCTCCTGGGCTAACTCTTCCTCAACAAAAAGGAAGGTATTTTATTAAAAATTAACACACATTTTAGGGTGAGTCATCCGCAAAAGTAGCAGGGATTTTTCAAATAGGCATCAAGTTAATAAAATCTTAGTTAATAAAATCTCAATTAGTAAGATCTTAGCTAATAAAGCTCATAAAAGTACAGAGAAAAATCATGTGCACCAAGAAATCTCAACAACTCAGAAGTTTCCAAAGTTTGAAGGCGGTAAAGAAGCAGGATTAGGGGAAAATATTTTTTTTCTGGGGTTCAATACCAACTGACTGCATTTTCCCACTGCAAGCATGTAGATGTTTCCTTTTGACCATAAAATTGTACATTTTCTTCTCGTGTAAAAAAAGCTGCATAAAGCAGATTTGGCAATACCATAATTCATGTTGAGCTCTGGTAAGTGCTGAAAAAGATTTACAAACTCACAGCTTGACACTGAGCCCACATGTTGGGTAGAGTAGAGAAAAAGCTCTAGAAATACTACATAGAGCTTCCTGGCAGCAAACAGAGAAACATCAGTCAATTGTTTTTCTGAATTGAAAGCCACCTTGGGACCTTGTTGAAAATAACGTCTCTGCCTATCTTTTCTGCAGTTTAAATTACCTGGCTAGGGGAGTTGTCCTGGGGCCATTCACAATAGGCTTTTTAGTGAAAGAAAAACACTGAAATTCTCGCTTTGTATGAATTATAGATTTGAAACCGTTCACGTAGGAAATGAGAATCACGAGAGCGCAGGCAAACCTACCTAAACACGAGTCTGGGTGTTGCAACGTTCTTTGCACTGGAAAATATTCTTTTTTTGTACTTTTTGAGCATCGTCTTCTGCGACCCTCCATCGCAGATATCGCCCTTGTCTGAAACCATTGGAACTCCTCGTGTGAGAAATGGTTGCTTGCATAATTTAGCTCGCTACGTTGCGTTAAAACTATATTGGCAGCGCAGTTGAGGCTTGATATTCTCTGAAACGTTTCAAAGTTTACAGTGGTGCTGCTGCTGTGTTTTGCATTCGCTCCCACAAAATACCATGTTGCCACAAAATGTTGTGGGAGCTTCATTTAAATACCATGAGCTGTGCACGCTTGCCTGGAGTCTGGGGAAAATCAGAAATCACTGAAAATTTTGGTTGAAACCAACAGTGGTAAATTTTTAACAATTTTCTATTCGTTCTCTCCCAGTTTCCAAAGGTTTGGCCGGTTTAGGTTCACTCCAGCTTGAGTGGAGTGTCCGCACATATCTCCACTCTCCACTCATACTGATGGAGACATCACTAAAAAAGAAATAAAAAATAAAATTATTAACAGCAGCCACTCAATTCCCACTTTCCTGGACTTTTCTTGCTTCTCAGGAACTGAAGAGTGGTTTGTGTAGATAGGAAACACAGGTGAAAGGGTTAAAACTATGACCAGATAATCCTTTTTATTCTGCCATGAATGACAGCAGAGTGGTTTTACCTGCTTCTCCCCCCCGGGACGTGAAGGGATGTGTAGGTATTTGATATTTGCTCCCAGACCTGGGACTGGTGCTATTTACCACTTTGGGAAGCACCAGGTGAGATGTTCCTTGAATAATCATAATTACAACTTTGCCTACCTGCTTGCAGAACTTTATTATCTCTTGGATCTTCACTACCGGAGCCTATAATTTGTTCGAACAAGTTTTCCATCTAATCATTAACAAGCTTAAAGCCTATAATGAGCTCTGTATCCATGCAAATGCTTCTTTTTTAAGTGCTTGTGTAGATTTAAGGGCATTGTTTCCTTGTAAAATGGAAATCAGAGCTGTTCCTTACATAAATGCTGCAATCATTAGTAAGGGATGGATCAGCAGCAACTTGCGAAGTTTATTTAATTTTACACTACTTTTGTCCTTACACACTGTGTCTGGGATATTTTCAAAGATAAATAACACTTTTAAACCACCATCAAATCAAATGTCTCAGATTTTCCTTAACCTCTCTTATGTTCTTATAGTAGTCAGTGAATGAGCGGTTTCAATTCAGAAATGAAAGGCATTTCCAAACAGATTTTTTTGACTTTATCAGCTGCTGCTCAACTCCCATTGTATTGATATAATGATACTTCGAGATAAATGCAGAAATTTATGACTTTGACAATTTAAATAACGAGAAAGGCAATCAGATCAAAATGGGGACCATTCACGCCCCACATGACAGCTCAGAGGACTCTAGCAGAAGAGTAACCAGCTCAGTGAAAAATCAGAAACTGTGATTGCTATTTAACACTGCAGCTTTTCACAGTAGCTCAGCACAAAGTTATTTAGCACAGGTGTTTCTGTAAGTCTGATACATTGGGAAAATTCACAAGGTTCTCCGGCTCTCTTGCTCCGTGTCGGCTGTGAAGTTGGTCCTGTGATGCAGCAAACGGGTTTCTAGTAGGAAATAGAGCGTGGAGGCAAATGAGCAAGTTCAAACATAGGATCTGCTCTAGATTCATTTGCCTGGTTGCTAATTTTTGTAACGCGTGACAGTAGTGAGGTGAATGACCTGTCATCGAGCAAAAGCAGCGAGAACCGGGAATGAGTTATCGTTCGGAGTTAAGCGTGAAACTGAGATCCTGTTCTCTCCCTTGATAAAAGCAGCTTTCCAAATAGCATGGATATCAGTGCTCTTTCTTTGTTAAGTGAGGGTTTTGATAAATATTCACCTATTTTAGTATTTCTCACCACTTTGTTTAGATATGGTGTGTTTCTGTGCTTTCAGCCTGTTGGTTTGCATTTCAATAAGAGATGAAACGGTATAATTGAATTTCTCAACACCTAAAAACTCTCAGCAATTTTTTTCTTCTTTTATTTCTCAAGTTCTGGCAGTATCTAATTTATGGCTTAATTCTTTGTAAGGTCATCCTTTAAGTGAGTGACTTCTAGTTAATCTCAGACATTATGAGCTTGGCTGTGATAGAGAATCAGTTCATCTGTTCTCAGAAAGGAGTGAGTTATGGGGATTGTTGGCAATTGAAGGCTAAGAGTTTAGCTGAAAGCTATGTACAATTGCTCACAAAGTCATTATTTTTCTCTCATTATTTTCAAGGTAACTTGGCTGTGTTTTTATTAATACAGCCAAAGTTAAAAAAAAATAAAAATTTGTATTTCTTTCCTGAAACTGTTTTCTCCAACTAGGTGTATATGGTTACTAGTCTGAGTTTTCTTATAATAGTGAAGGAACCAATAGGTGGTGGGGCTTTTTTGTAGTTACTTCTTTTTTTTCCTCTCTAATTCCTTGATTAAGCATTCTGTTCTCTCAGTTGGGCAGGAAGGTATAGCTTTCTTTTGCTGTTAGGCTCACAAATGACAGCTAACTTTGTTGCTTGTGGTTCTGCTGTTAATTTACATGCAGCTCTTACTGACTGTCACTAACATATCTTTTGTTCCCTGAAATATTCGTTCTGTGAATAAATATAACTTTTCTGCTATTTTTCGCTTGGGCTGATTTGCTCATTTCACTCTTGTGACTGGAAACAGCTCAAGCACTCAGATTCTGCACGTTGCCTATTGCTTAATGAAGTACCTTGCTGAATCAGGGGTACCGTGTTCCAGCAGATGAAAGGGAAGCACATAAGAAGCTCCACTGCCAGGTTCTGCTTTGAATGTTTTTCTTTTAATCAATTTTTAGACTTATTAGCATAGTGGATCATGGTTTTTGCGAAACAAATAAAAGCTTCTAGTCTGATTCTTGAAAGCGTTGGGAAATGTTAATGTAATTGGTTCTGTTTATAGTTCAAACTCACTTACATGTCTCTGCTCATAGACACGAGTAATAGAGTCAGCTCTTCCAGCTTTGGTTTAATGAGTTAGTACCCCAAATCACTGGGAAGTAATTTATGAGTTTCCTCTGTCAGAATCAAGAATCTGAGAGCATTCTTAGTTATCTTAGTGCAGGAGAAGGGAGCAAGGATTAGGTCATGGATTGTAAAACAGAGTAACATAACACTTGCAGAAACTTAAGTCTGAAATTCCAGTTTCCTTAAGATTTTCTCTTTTGCCTCACAGCTTAATGTCCATGTTAGTGGTCGGATGTTCCTTTTGACTTGTCATGTGTTGTTGGGTTTGGAGAGAGTGATAATGCACCCAGAATTCCTGACAACATGGTGAGGAGGGCAAGGAACCTGTGGGTCAGGAGTCCATGGGGAGATGCCCTGGATATGGCCCTTCTGTGTCTGCTGTTTGGGTTGCTGGATAACCACGAGTTTCTTGGAGCATCATCCACAGTGCTCAAATTAATACGTAAAGATGACACCTTTGGGCAAGGAGGTCATAATATGATTTTAAATCACTCAATTTCTTTGCCATGTGCACTGTGTATTTATTAACAACTAGATATGGAGCAACAATAACAGAGTTGAAGAGATTCAGATGAATATGGCCTTATGATTATGGCACAGAGGACTTGAACCCCAAATACCCAGCCATTCCTGGCCTTGATAATTTTGTGTATTTTTAGCTTCCCTTATATTTAGATCCCAAAGTTCCTGAACAAGCTGTCACCCCAAACCTGCATTTGCCTATACTGCATCATCCCAAAGCTTGCAACAGAAAAGAATATCAGGATTTCAAACACAGCATATTTAGAAAAGAGAGAGTCTGCCAAATTCCCCAAATCCACTTCCCAATTCCCCTCACGAATAGCAGGAAATTACTTGTTATCAGTGGGTAATTCAACCACAAACGTTATTGATTATCCAACCTCAATCTTTACAGTCTTGATGGCCAAATATTTTGCAATCATTCTCTCTATTTAAAACTAGAAGATGTGATTTTTATTTTGGAAAAATTGAGTTTTTCAGATTTTCTGCATGCCACATCACATTGTGATACATCCCTCCAGATTGTCCAGTGTGATAGCCAGAAACCTGACTGACAGATGTCAAAGTGTAAATCATGTTCCAATACATGAGAAATGCCTACATGATTGAAAAAATTCTGATACTTGCAAAAACTATAGGTATTTTTAAAATAATGTATTTGCTTTTAATATTTGATGTTTGGTGTATCCTATTGCATACCAGAAACTCTAAGATCTAGAGAGGACATGTGTTTCTTATATTTTTTTCCTAATTTCACTCTAGTTCTTAAAATTGCAGAATTGATCCATGTAGGTTCTCTTATTTGTGAGCTGCATTGTCAAATGTTTCTATAGTTTTTCACCAATGACCTTTGGCTGACCAAAGTTAGTGTAAGAAATTCCCTGAGTTCTAAGCTATATTCCCCCTTCCTAGAAAAGCTCCCCTCAGACACCTATTGTGAAGAGAAAGTTTAATATTTTTGTTATGTGATATTTTTGAACAACATTTTGAGTAACCTTCTGTCATTACTACATTACCGCAGAGAGCAGGTGATAAATTTAGAGTCCAGTGCAGTTCCAGTGCTGTCAGTGTAGTTCCAGAATGTATAAATAAAATCCACAGATCCTCCAACACTTGAAAACTGGTTTGAGACTATCACAACAATTTGGTGACATGCAAATATCCATATTTTTTTTCACATTACAAGCATCACTAATTTCAAAAGTTAGATTATATTATTCTTTGAATTAAGCATTGTCTCCATATTATCCATATTTTAATGGTGTTTATTGCTTAAAATACCATAATTCCCAGAAGAAATAAACATCAAAACTGTAAAAAACATTCATAGTCTGCTGGCCTTTTGGGAACTGCATTGGTACCTCATCCCTGGAAGTGTCCAAGGCCAGGTTGGATGGAGCTCTGAGGAACCTGGTCTAGTGGGAGGTGTCCCTGCTCATGGCAGGGGTTGGAACAAGATAATTTTTAAGCTCCCTTCAAACCAAAGCCATTCTAAGATTCTATGTTTTGAAATATCCATATTTTTCTGTACTCATTTAAGGATTGTCCTACCTGTGAATGTTTTCTGACAAGGTTGTGATTCCTTACAAACTAGAGTTTAGTTAGGTGACAAAATTAATACATCTTTGTCCTAAATTTCAATAGCATAGTTTTTATTAAATCATTAAATAACTTTTTGAAATAGAAATCTTTCCATTTGTTGTAGTTGGAGTTGTTTGTTTTCTTGAATAAGTGTAATAGCCTTATTCAAAACATTTTTCATCCTGCTTAGCTTTCCTAATATTTACGTACAAATAAAGATGGAAAGAGGCAAACCCAAGATATCATGCATTGTTTGCTCCCTGCATGCAAGGGAAGATAATAACCAGTATATTTTCCTGCCTGCATCACTTAGGAACTTGACACAGCTGGCAGAGTATATGTTCAGATCATGGACCAACTTTGATGTTGTACATTGTTATTAAACAATAGCTGGCATGGCCGTGCCACAGCAGGATATTGCACTTACCCTTCAGCAGACCTGTTTTTATAGAAAAGGACCTCCTGCCTCCTTGCCCCAGGCCACAAAACCCTCTGCTGTAGAGATGGTGTTTTGGATCTCAAGCAGTAGGAGGAATCTTGTGCTGTTGTATTGGCTTTTTGGCAAGTTAGTAAAATTACATATGCAGCTATTTTGGAAAATGACCGCATGTTCTGCATGCTCAGTACACAGAGAGGTTCTGACTCACCAGGAAAAAAAAAATAAAAAGGAAAAGAAACTATCCAAATGAAAAGAAAATGGTAAATAAACAATGAAAATCCCATTCAGTAGTGCTGTTTCATCTCTAAGAGATGCTTTATTCAACAGCAGGTACCAATCCCCACAAGAAACATCTGCTATCAGAGGATTTGCAGGTACACTTTTGTTCACTGCTCACTGAATTTGTGTCAGTATTATAATTCAGCAGGTTTCTGCTTCTCACAGAAACCAGGATTAGCATTGACTTGGGCTGGAGGGCATTCAAGCTGCTGTTCTTCTTTTAGCTATATTTCTCTGTAAACATCTAATTGTTTCAAAAAGTGATGTACAGTATGCAAAAACCTGAATTCAATGCAAATAAGGCTGTGCAGCTCTAAACTTAACAGGTGTTCTCATTAGTGTAAGTAGACAAGGAACGATTCTTGAAAGTTTTATAAACACTTATAATCACAGCCAAATACGTTAATGTAAGTATAAAGACACTTATAG
The DNA here is from genome assembly GCA_013398175.1 of Climacteris rufus. NCBI lineage: Eukaryota > Metazoa > Chordata > Aves > Passeriformes > Climacteridae > Climacteris > Climacteris rufus. Next base: position 1,171,361 of record VZRZ01004655.1, read on the forward strand.
CAACATCTCTTTTTTTGTTATTGTGCAATCTCAGCATTTATTAATAGGAGATAAGAATCACTAAATTAAATACTAAGAGCCAGTACCGGCTTCCTCCTGCAAATAATGTAGCTGTGAAATGCTCTGCTACTGATGAATAAATTTTTTGGCTAAAATAAGAGTCAACAAAATGAAATCTTTACACAGAGCACATATATATTTTAAATATATATCTTTGCCTGCACTGAAAGCAGAGCATTCATTCTGCCTTTAATATTTTTGTTTGTTACAAGGACTTATCACGTTGAGTCTCACTCACATACATCATAAAGTGTTATAACATGCATATAAAATTGGACAGGAGGACCATTCATCACTAGGTATTGTCCAGCTGGTAAAGCGAAGAAAGACAAGACTTCTCTGAGAAACCATTGCCAATATCTCTGTGTGTGGCTGTGTAATATATGGCTTCAGATTGCAAAGGCAATAACAGTAAAATATTACCCCAAGGAGAAAAGTAGCTTACAGTAGGTATTCATACACTGCCTTTAGTCTTCATCTGTGGGCAAAATGTGCAATTGTCTATTCCCTGACTTCCCACTATGCACAGACGCGACTGAATTGTGTCTTAATCATTATCTCCTGCTTTTACCAGTTTTGGGGGTACTTCTTTCTTGCTTCCTGGGTTGAGTGGTTCCCATCTCCCCTGACCTTGGCTTTGAGGCTGTCAGCAGCCCATCTCTGTTCCATGCCCTCTGTTCCAGAGCATCCATGGGGCTGGAGCAGAGGGCAGCACAGGCAGGGGGGACACGGCAGGCTGCACGCAAGTGGCTGACATCCAGGAAGGTCATCTGCTGCCTGTCTCACATTTCCCTTTTTGCTCTTTACCCCCCGAAGGAAACCCCTGTTTTCCAGAGGCCAATCCCAGCATTCCAACTGTCTCACACAGGGCATAATACCAGCAGAGCAGATCAGCAGGGAATACTTCCCAGTACGTTCCCTCAAGGTTCAGCACAGAGTACCTGCTCTTTCTTACCTTCCCCTTTGCTCAAACAGCATGTGCTCTTTTCTCACTCTCCTCCAAGGGAAGGAAAAAAAAATAAAACCTGGACTGGTGTGTGGAAAAGGGAGAATGACAAGTTGTTCCTTGAAATCATTGATAACATCCCACTACCCCTGGCCCTTTTCTCCTCTAAAGAAGCTCTGTGAACCCCCAGCCTGAGCTCCACTTCCAATCCAAGAAGCAGTTTTAGTCTCTGAGGGCTAAATCAGCTTCAATTGCGACCTCCTCTTGGTTCAATATTTTCCTTACAAGTGATAAAAATCAGTTCTGCAAATGTGATTCTTCATGGCCAGGGAGGAAAGGAAAAGTTTTACCTTATAATTCAGAGAGAAGATTCTCTCCTTGCTAGTATTTATGTCATTCAGCAGAAAGTGCTATATACTATGAGTTTATGACACAGCAAAAAGGAAACTTTGGGTTCAAAGATTTTTTTTTCTTCTTCTTCTTAAAAGTCCCAGAATTCATAATTTTATTACTAAATTATTGAAGGATTCAGTCCCAAGAATTTACCATGATAAAATATTATTTCTTTTCTGCTGGTACAATATAGTTTTATTTTAAAACTTATTGTTTCTTGTAAGTTTGACCCCCAAATTTAATACTGTTCAATCTATTTTGGAGAGACAGATGTATATAATGCCAGCAACAGTTTATTTTCACTAAGAAGCAAGATATTGTATATGAGCAGGTTGCTTTGATATGATGACCCCACAAAGGTTCCCAGAGAATGGATGTGCAAATCAGTCAGATCACATGGCAGCACAATTGAGGACATATCTTATAAACATCTGGCAGTATTCAGTCTCACAATTTCTAATATTGCAGAAGTTGTGAAAACACAGGATCTGTTTGTTGCCTCTTTGCAATCCTTGGCTTCACAGTCATTTTTACAGAGTCAGAAAAAAACAGGGTAATTAAAACATAAGGTTCAACATCTTTAGATATGTAGAACATTTTCTGTTGCCTAAAACAAATATTCCCAAAGAAAGTATAAAACATTTTTCTGACTTGCAAAGTTTTTGCAGTCTATCATTTAAATTACTTAAATAAAGGGAGCTTTACTGCTCCCAAAAGCTGAGAATATAACACCCGCCATGCATATTAGCTTGATCTTTTTGACAGACCAGAAAAGTGTTTGTGTGTGCCAATTAAAACAAAAATGGATCCCTAGTGGCTTGTTCCTCACACAACTTCTGAAGACTGCTATCATTGTATGCTGGGGTAACCCTGGATAAGGCGGCTCTCCAAAGTAAACAAACTTTTCAAAACTTTCATGACAGATGGGGGTTACAAATGCATTTTAATAAGAGAGTTGCCAAAGCAACTTTTTTGCAATCAGCATATATTTACTTAACATCTAGCAACATTGGGAACACAAGGCAGATACTTTCTCACCAAATTTTTTAACAAATATCATTTTTTTTGAAGGATTGGTTGAAGACCTTTTCTCTCAAGCTGATATTTCCCCATCACTTCAATGTTAACTTTGCTCGACATCCAAAGGACTGCGAGATGGGTGAAGCCAGACTGTAATATGAGACAGACAATCTGCTTGATAATGAAATTTCTTTGGTAGTCATAAACATCTTAGAGTCCTTTAAGTACTTTAACTATCAGCATAACCCTGGCTACCTCTGTTTGATAGGCTGGATCATGGAATGGATACGTGATGCTGCACGAATATAATGCAGCTCAATACTGATCCTTTTGTTTTCTTTTGTTTCCATTTTTTACTATTAGACAGCTCACTACGGTACAGCACAGAAAGATATTTTATTTATCCTTTCGGCTGCTCACTCATTCAGCATAAACATGGCCAAGAGACTGGATTATCTGTGAGAAAGAATTTCAGATCAACTTCCAGAAATGCAGCTAGACTTTTGACATGTTTTTAAAAACTTGAAAAGCTCTGTCCTCGTTTAATTCAAATCCAGCTAATTAAACCACTAAGGAGCATAGAGTCTCCCAACTTTAATTAATTGTACTTCTACTGGGGGTGTAGACACAGGGGTATCTATGGTTTATGTGTTTATTCTCAAGTTAAATTATATTATAATATATTTATATTAATATTTAGAGAGAGAAAATTCCTAGTAATATATTTTTTTTCTTTTTCCTTTTATTTTCAACTCTTCTCACTACTTCCCTGTCCCGGCCCTGGTGGCTGCCATGCAGATGGCAAGTAGGGTGTCCTGTGTTACATGGATAGATCCCATCCTGAAAAAATCTCTCAGGAAAATGGTGGGAAAAAAATCTGGATTCCTCTTCATTATGAGGATTCAGGTTGATTAACATGATCAGAAAAAAACCACACTTTGTGAGACAGCAAGGTGAGATGAAGGGAGCAGTGGGAAGAGGGAAGAGTGTTAGCTTTGGAGCTAGAAATGCTCCAGTGATTCACATTTCCTTTTTTTCCTACACATATCAAGGGCAGCAATCCCAATGCACAGTGCAACAAGAGGAACACATTTTATTGAATTTCTGCATGCAGAGGTATCTGTCAATCCAAGTTTAAATCACTTAGTGTTCACCACAAGCTGTGTGAGTCCCAGGTGGCATAAAAATTTCGGTTTTCTGCACTGAATCTTGCACTGGATTAGCAATTGCTGAAGTTTCAACGGTCCAAAAACTTCCAGTAATCCCACACTGAACCATTGGAATTGGTTATATGAAGCTTCACCTAAATAGTCCAGCAATTTTTCTGGATGTTCCAGTTTCAGGGGGAGTTGAATAATGTCTTGTTTCAGTATTTAGCTAAAATAAGAACTGTGATATGGTTTTTTGGTGGCCATACATGAGCTGTACATGAGCCATACAGACTCCTTCTGAGTGAGTCCAGGCTGCTCACTCTGCTCCCTTTTACTTGCTGCAGGGTACACACTAAGTTCATTTGCTGTGTTTCTCCTTCCCCACAGAATTCTTCACTTCCTGTATTAAGGTTTGTTCTTGGCATTGTTTGAAAATAGTTAATCACTGCAAATAATAGTTCTGGCCACCAGAGATGCATATGTACACTTTGAAGTGGTTGAATCAATAAGACGGGTTTGAATTTTTGTTTTGCTGTGTGAATTTATCACCCTTTCCCATATCTCCATAGAGTGTCTATCAGCAGGATTGCTAAAATTGCCTCCATCCCTGTTCTGCAGCTAAAATAAATGTAAGAATATCTATGGAAATGTATATTGGTAAAGAACTATACCAGCGATATATATATACCTGAGCGATACCAGGGAAGAGATCTTTTTCACAGCAGTGCAGTAGTCCCCGGACCAAACCTTTCAGGAAAACTATGGACAGAAGACCCCAGCCTTATCCCATGGCATACCTCCTGTTTTCCATTGGCATGGGTATATTGTGAAAGGGAGGTCTCTGAGACATGTCCTACAAGGTGACCTGTAAGGGTTTGGAAGTCCTGGAGGAACATGACCATGCTTGGCACAGCAGTATGTCCCAGAGCACAACCTAGCACAGAAAAAATACAAAAGTCACAGAGTTTTTAAAAACTGTTGATATTGACTAGCATCCAAGGTATATTTATGTATTATAAAATGGTGATGGCATTAATTAGACACATTGTCCTGTATTTCGTAGAGCTAAAAGGGTAAGTTTTTGTTTAATAACAAGATCTTGTTGAATACCACCTTGGTGCATCATTATGGTGACATGCAAAAGAAGCTCAACCCTCCATTTGCAGCTTTATAAGGTGACAAGAGAAACCCTTAATAAGCCACAAATAGAATATCAGAAAGTGTTTCACACCTGCCTCCCTCTCCACTTCCCACACTGTGTTGGCAGCCCAGCAGTGCATTGAATTTAACACACATTTACCTGTGGTGAGCCGATATTTTCAGAGGATCAATGCCTAACAGCAGGACTGCGCTACAGCTCGCTGTAAAACTGTCATGTGAGTGGATTCAGCCTTTGAAGTAATTTTTTCCGTGGTGCTGTAGCAAGAAAGAGGGAATCCAGGAGCCCTGGCTCTCCTATAGCCAACCTGAAGGGCATGGTAAACCAGAGGGTTAATGCCAGTTGTCATTCCTCATGGGTGTTTATTGCTGACAGCAGCAGCATCATTCTGCCTGGTAAGGTAGTGCTAATTCCAGACTGAAGCCTTTGCAAAAATGATGGCTTGGAGAGAGGGATTTCAGGAGGTATTTAAATAAGTGAAGTACCTGGCACAATGGAGTCTGGCAGTTCTGGATAGAGCACTTCATTTTCTCCCACCCCCCACCTCCCCCCCGATTTGTCTTTCATTTGTTTCCCCAGCCCCTCTGTTTATTTCAGCAGTGCCTGACACAGGGGCCGTGTGTTAACAGGCCTAAATATTGAACAATTTCTGCTTGTTGTTAGTTATACATCATTTAGGTCTGTGATCATAAATTGTTCAATCACAAGGTTTAGTCAAAACCAGCATTCTTTACTGATGTCTTTTCCCAAGGGTGTTGAAAATTTGATTGTTCAAAGTGCAAATATGGTTTAGCAATCCTTTCCAAGAGCCATTTATCAGAAATCCTAAGGAGGTAATATATAAAAGTGGGATAGAAAACCTGCACATTAAATGGGATTTACCAGCCAAAGCCTTGGGAACTGCTTGCCTGTGAATGACTGGAATGGAGCAGAACAAAGTCAATTACTGACTGTAATTAAGGAGTGGATGCATTTAAACTGTAGAGAGCAGTAGCAGTCTTCTTGAAACTGTCTTGTTACTCTGAAGATTAGTCTGAGGAAAGAAAGAAAAGGACTTGAACTATATCTTACAGAAAGTATATTTTAAATGAATTCTCTTCCCTCCATTCTATGATCTGTTTTTACAGATTTGCTCATAAAACACTGATAATGTATGATTATCAAAATAACACATTCAAGACAAAGAAATTTTCAACATGTATTTTGCTTTGGTCTTGTTAGCAATGGAGTATCTCTTTTGCATATCATACAGTGCAAATATTTATGCAGTGCTGAATACTTGTATTTTAATAAAGCCTGAATTTACTGAACGGAAGGCTGAACTATGTTGTGTCCTTTTTAAGCCTTCAAAATACAGTAAATCTAATTACATATGTTGCTCTTACTTTGAAAATGTTATTCCATTTTATAATTTTAATAATGATTTGTTTATACTGGGAGAGAGGCATTAGATTGAATAGTTGCCTGTGTTTAGTCTAATTCATATCTGCATGTATACATTAATAAACTATGATTTCATATACATTTTAAACCCAAACCTTGCCGTGTGAGCCGGGCACAGAACTAGAGGTCAGCTCCTTCTACTGCTCACCTTAAGTTGAATTTTGGCTTTTTATTCATTTTGGTGAAGAGAAGGGCGAGTGTGCGAGTGGTGATTAACATTGTGGCTGTGGACTAATAAGGGAATTAAGATTTCTCCAATAAATTACTCTCCCACGTGCTGGGGGAGCAGTGGGGTAGCTGGAGTTGGCTCCCAATGGGTGCAGGCGGGACGGGATGAACATCTGCAGCCGGGCAGCCCCCGAGCCCGCACCAGGGGACCATTCCCACATTCTCTGCAGCACTCTCACAGGATGTCTCCGCTGGAGCTGCACCGACAGGATTTTCCTTAATGCTGATGACTTTGGAAACCTTCCGTACAGGCATTTCCTCAATAAAGGGAGGGTTATAGGACAATTAATGAGACATTAAGCTGTTGGTTTTTGTTGGGATTTTTTGATTCCTGGTAGCATTTCAGTTTTAAGGAAGATGCTGGGAGTACCCAAGCTGGTGAGGATCTGCTGTTTCTGTTTTGCTTCAGTGTAAACTCTTCATGCAGGGGAGATGCAGTGAAACAGTGGCACTTCATGTTGATGTATTTACATAAATAGGCTGTGCCAGGTCTTAATGGCTTTGCTTTGCTTTCTGTCACATTTTGGTTAGAAGGAAATCTTTATTGTCCACTGTGTTCGGTGTACTGTCCATAGTGTTTGTGTGTACCAAAAAATACCTGGAAAGATTTTAATCCTGAGCAATACCATGCTCTAGGGAACATCCCAACATGCAGACTAAACCTGCATCCCCAAAGCACCAGAACCCAAGCGTTCAATTCCCACGTGCAGATGCCACCAAGATCTGCACAGGAAACTTTTAACAACAACAAAATGGGACAAAAACTTTTTCTCAAGAGCTGGCAGGAGGTGAGCTGGTTTGGAGCACAGGCAGAATGAGCTCCTTGTCCCTTCCAAAATGTGGTGGAGACGTAGCCCTTTGTTCACTTGTCTGCTGTTGCACCCAGATGCTGCTCCATGGCCACATGCACCAGGACTCTGATCAATAGTCCTGCGGCAAAGCTCTGTGCCTCAGTTTTGCCATCTGTAAAATGTTTGCTTCAACCTGTTGTGTGAAATACCTGGAGATTTCCTCTGGTAAAATATATATATATATATATATATTTATGTATGTATGTATGTAAAATAAAAAATTATGTATCATTATTATCCCAGTGGTTTACAGAAGTTCAGACCGATAGCATATACGTGCATATTTCCACCAAATAATAGGTTAGGCAGTGAAACAGATTTATCAGGGGATTGAATATTCTTTTGATAAATATTCCCAGTGAGTGGGTCAAAAATGTAAATCGACTTCTATTCAGACAAACTGGGGATTTTTTTTTTCGTGATAAATGGGCTCCTAATTACTCTGCTGCAGCCATATTTGATGGTAATTTTTTTTTTTATATATGAAAGGGTGGCACTATTAATTTTACCAAAATGCTTGGAAGTGGACTCTGGAATGATAGGCAAATAATAAATGTGCAAATTCAAGAATGAAGTTACCAGATATAAGAGTAATACTGCTAAAATAGAAATGGAAAGTGAAAATGACAGGAAATAATCCTCATATTACATCCACTTCTTTTCAGGGTGCTTTGATTTCTCTTGAACTGTGTCTCATTACACTGAGTTTCCTGGCTTTTCTTAACTTTTGTCACATTCCCGTTATTTCTGCACTATTTGTGTTCAGTGGTTTCATTGCTGAGACAATATCTCGTTTGTTGTGACATATTCAAAACAGTTTTCAGACAGAGGTTCAGAACTCCTTAGTAACTCGGCACTCCAGCAGATAATTCTTGGTAAAAACGAAAAGGATTTGGGGCCATGGGAGGGAAAAGAGAGGAAAATCATCTGTCTGGTGTGTGCTTTACTTACCTGTGTGTGCCCATGACCTCCCCAGATCACGACAGTGTCAGGAAATGAGTTCCTCTTCCAGTCGGATATCGACTTTCTCATATTGGATTGGTTCCACGCTATCAAAAATGCAATTGACAGATTGGTATGTATTTGTTTTGGCTGTTACCTTTATTAATTAAGATGTAGCAATTTCAACTTCATTTGCTCAGGCATCTCTACAGGTTTTAGGCAGTCAGCAGCTAGCTAGACATTTCTTTCTCTGAAGGATATAAAAATATGTATGCAAATCTACTAAAAAAAGTTAGATAAACAAGGTTGTTGCACAAAAATGTCATTTGATTCTTGCCTCGAAACGGAACGCTACATTTATTTCTCTGAAATAACAAGGACGTTGGCTTGCTGAGGGTTGTAAAAGCACACAAGCACTTAATAACTAATGAATTTTTGCATTTTCTGTTTATGCAGCCTACAGTATATAATCTTCAATAGAACTATTAATACATTTGAGCCTTTTATGAATTTTTGTATTACTTATTCACAAGAATAACACTAGCAAATAATATTCCTTTGTAACTGATTGCTGGTATTCTCCCAGGAAGGCTGGGGGTTTTCTACTAGAAGTAAGCAGGGTTGCATTTTATTAAAACAGTTTTTAATTACCAAACCAGCTTCAGCTGTAGCTTTTTCTTTCTTTTTTGCCACTCTCAGTACAAATTCCAAATGTCTTCCTCCTATCCCTGCCTGATCCAAGAACCTTTTACTTCTTTTTTTTTGAGGGCACTGACATTTCTTGTTCACTGCAGAAACTGGTGAGAGAAAAATACCCCCATTTCTTGCATTTTTTAGAGGTTTCAGTGCAATGGAATTTGCAGCCTCTTTTAAAGGGTTAATCTGAACACAGCTACTGTTTCCTTAAAGAGCTACAAACATTCTATTACCCTGAGGCTATAATCAGCCAAGGAAAGTTTGATCTGATGATGTATGTCTTCATATTGTGCATTTCATTGGGTGTGTGAGGATATTGATATCCAACTAAAGATTTTGGGGTGGAGTTTTCCATGGAGACTCGGGAAAAAAATTTTTTTTGGCATATTATTCAACTAAACATCTAATAGACTTGACTACATATATAGATATTATTTTTTAGTGTAGCCAAAGTAATATTGTGGTATCAGCAGCCCCAAGCCACAGCAGCAGCAGCTGGTGAGGCACAACTGGCCCGTGGCTGGCTGGTCCTGGCTGAGGTAGCAGTGCGCAGGACAGGATGTCACCATGCACCACTCCTGACCACTCCATTCCTGTCATCTATTTCAGTTTTAAAAATCTGAACGAGTGTGGAAAGCCCGGCAGCTTTCCAGGCTGTGGGGATGGCTGAATCTCACCTGACCAAATGCCACGGGGAGAGACATGGCTTCAGCCAAAACAGCATCTCCCTTTTTTCGTTTTTTTTTTTTTTTTTTTTTTTTTTTTTTTTTTTTTTTTCA